>PYAF01000229.1:232531-263219 GCA_007407185.1 Glycine tomentella
TTTATATAATAATTTATTAATTTATTAATTTATTAATTTATATTAAAATGAAAAAATTTATAATAAAAAATACATGTATATTAAATGTTAAATATTTTATTTTAATTATAAATTTCTATAATTTGAAAAAAATTGATAACTCTTAACTACCTATACATATAAAATAGTGCTTATAAAACTAATTAAATAAAACAAGAGTCTTAGAGATTTATTGTTTTGTCTTTAAATAAAAGGTCATGAGTTGACCTCATGCTAGGACTCTTTTTATTCCACATCAAAATCAACATTTGACTTACAAAATGACCAAAATTATTTATTCTGAAAAATAAGGAACTAAATATTTTGATTTAGAAATAAAGAACCAAAATCGACATAGCTTTGATAAGAGTGAATTGCATGAATTTCTTTGATAAGATTATTATACACTTGTTTCTTTCCTTCTCATCAGAGTGACCCTTAAAATACTTTCATTCTTCATGTTTATTTATGATGAAAGGATAAATCACTAATATTGTATTAAAAAAGAACTCATCATTGGTAGTATTATTAAAATTATTCAATCGTCATCATGTGTTGGCTAGATAATGTGCAAGACAACATTTTCACTTCTCTCTTTTACTTATTTTCCAAAAATTATGTCAATAGAGGCTCACCACCTAATTTAAATTAAACCTAGTTGTTCTTAAAATTCTAATAGGTTGACAAAGTGGTGGAAGTTTTCGGTAGTACACAAGGTTATAAGTTCAAATGTGTTGTCATCATTGAAAAAAACACATTTGTATTTCTTAGTCTTCAATTTTAAAAAATTGAATTTCTTTTATAGGACAGGGTATTTGAGGATTAACCCCTACATTATCATTAATCCTTAAATTTAAGATTGTCATTGGATCTCAAGTTTAATTAGGTTATTTGCAATGAATTTGTTGTGTAATGCCTCTATTATTGATGTTTCAATGACTCACACCATATGATATTTCACACGATGATACTTCACTCAACTCCTCGTTGGTCATAACCCTCCATAGGTAGCTCTTTCTGAGACATCGTCAACCAACTCTGACATCGCTTGACCACTCTTAAGATTATTGATTGTTCTCACAAACAAACATGAAACTTTTTAGCATGATTTATCCTCACTCACATACTTTCTAGGAAACTTTCCAGAAGGACACTCATCCCTTAATTGCTCCAAGCCAAACACGCTTAACTATGAAGTTCTTAAATGATGGACTATCGGAAAGTAGATGCATATGCATCTTATTGGTATAGGTAGTACCAAGTAATTCATTGAGTCATTATCAATAGTGCAATCTCATACCTGCACAGCCTCTGGATCCCTCTCATTTCAATGTGATTTGCATGAGGTGTTACAAGCCCACTAGCTTCTGCCTGATTCATCCTTGAACCACCCCGTACTAGGAGAGATCTATGCTCTGATATCATTTGTAATGTCCCTGATTATTGACATCTCGATGACTCACACTCTACGACACTTCATATGGTGACATTTCACTCAAATCATAGTTGGTTAGAATCTTTCATCGATCAAAACCCTTCGTAGGTAGTCCTTTTCAAGACTTCAACAACTAGCTCTAACTCCGCTTGGTTGCTACCAGTATTATTGATTATCCCCTCAAATTAACACAAGATTTTCAGTGTGATTTATCCTCACTTACACGCTTCCCGAGAAACTTTTTTGAAGGTCACTATCCCATAATTGTTCAAAGTCAATCATGCATAACTATAAAGTTCTTAAGCGATGAGCTACCAAAAAGTGAATGCATCTTGTTGGTATAAGCCATATATATTAACTCATTCAAGTTATCTTCAACTGTACAATTTCATACTTGCACTCTTTTTAAAATTGCCAATACTCTCTTTCTTACATTTGTTGACTTTCCTCTTCTAGCAATTCCTCCAAAATTCATACACAAATTTTCAATAACAAAACCACACAAATGTAACCAAAATCACAAGTATGAAAGAAAAATAAACCATGAACAAACAATTAATTAATAAATAAAGTATACCAGAAATAAATGAAACAATAAAGTTAACTACAAATTTAACCCTAAACACAAATGAAGAACATACAAATAAACCATTTACCTTCCCTATACATCAAAAGGAAATTGTCAAGTGATTCTAAAAAAACAAATAAAAATTGATTATGCACATCTTTATAAAAATGCTGAAATAAATAGGTAACGGGAGTGGTATGAATCGTATTTAGGGATACATAAATGAAAAGCTGATTGCAATTACACCATTTGGTTTAAATAGAATAAAATTACTATTCATCAACGAGAATATCATTCTTTACCACAAAGTAGTGCCTATTGAAATTCCCCCAAATAATTAAATTTATACGTCAAATGGTTTGTGCAAATCGAAATTGTATGAGAAATGTGAAGCATGACCATAATAATTCAATGAATCACACTAACTAAGCCTCAAACTAGACGACTTTTTGTGCACGATACCCCTACATGGTACGCACGATGTGAGAATATGTTTTGGATATTGACAAACTGTGTGGTAGAAAATATGATCATCATAAATGAGCAGATCTCAACCACAACCACGTCATGAAACCCAACGATTGGGATCTCCACCGCCAACGCCACCGTGACCCCAACGAACTCCATCATGAACTCACCGCAAACCCGCCATGAAACCCAGTTGAAAACCGTTGTGAAACCCAATGGTTTTTTGGTTGAGATCTACTCATATATGTTTTTTTTTCGATTTTGTGATTTGATGCTTTTTAATTAAATATAATGTAAGAAATAAAATATATAAAATGTAAATAAAATTGAATATTGGATCAAAATTGAATATTTTTTAAATATGAGAACCAAAATTGTGAATTTTCTAAAATAAAAGGACCAAATATCTCTATTTTGAAATATGAGAACTAAAATTAAGGATTTTTTAAAATAAAGGAATCAAATATCTCTATTTTAATATAAAAGGACCAAAATTATGAACGGAACAAAATAGAAGAACCAAAATTACATCTTTAAAATAGTTCAACAACATATATCTACTGTAATTTTTTTTTTTTGCCATCTTAACTTTATAAAATTCATTTTTAAATTATCCATTCATGTTTCATTCACGTTTCCATCTAAACTTTATAACATTCATTTTTAAATTAGTCATTTATGTTTCCATTCACTTTTCCATCTAAACTTTATTATTCACATTAATTGATTTTTGATTTTATGATAATTTAATCACATTTTGTGGAACATGTTATTTATAGATGACTAATATACCTGAATGTGGAAATGGTATATATGTGAGTACGACTCCAATTGTGTAAGTCTTAACTATCCCGGTATGCTAATTATGGGCAATCTATAATATGTTAATATTTTTTTATATTTTGCAGCGATATGGAAATATGTCTCGCTTATTTTCAAATGATTTCTATGAAAAGATTCATGTTAAAGTTTATATATATATATATATATATATATATTTATGAATACTTCAATGAGTTTGAAATCCAATTTTGCAAATCAAGGGGACAAATATACTTTGATGATGGTTGGCAAACAATTGGAAAATATTACAAACTTAAAAGAAGGTGCCCAGATAAAACTCTATTATTTTGAAGATTATAATCAATATAGAGCATGTTGAATGAGAGAGATTGAATACCCAAAAAATGAGAAGACATTTCATCTTGGTCGGTCTTCTACTCTAGTTGCATACCTGATGATGATGATTAGGGTTGTGAAAAAAAATCTATATCCATAAAATAATTCATATCCAATCCAATCTAATTCACTTTAAATCCATTTAAATGAATTAGTTTCATATCCAAATTCAGTTTTTTGGATTTTAAATCCAATCCAACGAATTGAATATAGATTGGATATTTGTTTAGATTTTTAAATCCAATACAATTTTTGGACAATGACGACTAAGTTTTTTTGACCAACTTTGTTAGGATCCATTTTTTTGTCGATGTCGTCTAGAGTTATTTTGGTTTATGCCAACTAATGATAATTTTAAAGCCGTCATCGGTTGAGCCTATTTTTCAGTTTATGTTGGTAACGGCTTTTTAGACAATATTGATTGAGACTATTTTTTGGCCAATGACATCAAAAGTCTTTTTCGTCGATATCAGTTGAGACTATTTTTTTGTCGACGTCACCTACATTTTTTTTGTCAATGTCTATCGAGATTTTTTTTTTATCAATGACAGGTAGGTTTTTCGCTCGACCCCAACTAGGATTTTTTTGGTCGACGTCAGACGAGATTATTTTTTGGTCGACATTGGCTGAAAAACATCATTGACCGACATCGTTTGAAAAATATCATCGACTGACATCGATCAAAAAAACCTAGTTGACGTCGGCCAAAATAATCCCCCAATTGACGTTGATCGAAAAAACCTAGTTGATGTCAACAAAAAATATCCCTAGCTAACACCAGCCAAAAGAAATAACCATAGTTAATGTTGACCAACAAATCCTAGCTATTGCCAACAAAATACAAATTCAACAAGCGTCAGCAAAAAAACCTAGTTAAGGTCAACCAAAAAATAGTCTTGACAAATGTTGGCAAAAAAATATCAATGAGTGACATTGACCAAAAAAGATCTTATCGATGTTAGCCACAAAAATCCTAACCAACGTCGGCCAAAAACTAATCACGATCGATGTTGATAAAAAAAATCCCTAGTCAATATCTGCCAAAAAACATCATTGACCAACATTGACTAAAAACCCTAGTCGGCCTAAACCAAAAAGTAACTCTACCTAAGATCGGCAAAAAATATCCTTGACCAATGTCGACCGAAAATGCACTAACTGATGTTAGCCAAAAAATAGTCCTGATTGATGTCGGTCTAAAAATTTCCCTTGTTGAGGTAGGCCAAAAATACACTAACCAAGATTGATCGAAAATAGTCTTGACCAAGGTCGGTTGAAAATAGCTCTTAAATGGACAGGTACTAAGTTTTCACTTTTTAGCCTTTAATAACTAAAATTTGCAAAAAAAAAAAAAAATCCTTATGACATTTAAGTGGATATAAATTGGATATGACCAAATTCATATCCATTTAAATGGATTGGATCTTGAATCTAAATTGTTTTTTAAAAAATGTGGATATAGATTTAAAATCCAATCCATTTAAATAGATATAGATTGGATATGGATTAGATTTTTAAAAATCCAATCCATGCCCACCCCTAATGATGACAATCAAGATGAAATTGACACTACTATTGGGCAGAAGATTTACATTTCGAGATTGTCATTGACTCCATCTGATCGTAAAATTCCTTTCAAATTTCAACGTAAATAATTTCTTGTTACTATTTCTTTTGCAATGACTATAAATAAAAGTTAAGGATAATCTCTTAGATATGTTGGTCTCTATCTTTCACATCCTATTTTTTCAATTGGACAGTTCTATATCACTATTTTAAGGGTTATTTCACATGCTAGTTTAAAGATACTAATAGAAAATGAAAAAGGAAAAGTATCTGATGTGACTTCAAATGTTATTTACAAGAAATTTTTTAAGAATTTGAGATGGTTAAGGAATAGTTGATCTATCATACATTTTGGAGTTGACATTATCTCATTATTATCAAATATATTTCAATTGATTTCAAATTTGCATTTAATTTTTCATTTTCATATGATCATAATTTTCTTTCCTCGCATTGCACGAATCCATTATCTAGTTTTTTTTAATGACAAACTAGTACAACATAATTCATATGTACAGAATGCCTTTTATTTGAGTGGGAAAATTGTTGTTTTGCAATGTGCAACTCAACTATTTAGAGAATCTTTAGTATCTGATTTTGAATAAGGATCTTGAGTTCAAGATCTGGTCTTCACTAGATCTCCAAATAAAGGAGGTGAACAGATCTCTAGTATGGAGAATGAGTTATTGTAGAAGAACTCTGAAGATCTGCACAATGTTCAAAGAAGAATATTTTTTCCTTCTCTCCCCCTTAGATCTCAAAATGAGATCTATCATTAAAGAAAAAAATAAGAGATCTTGAGAAATCTTCAATCCTAAGTGACACTATGAGGTCCACCAAAAAGTGTTATACGATTCCAATTTGGGATATATGATAAGTGATTTTTATACCACTTATTTGTTACTCTTTATTAATGCTTTTCTGACTTTTTGGTGTGTAATTTAATGTATTTTGGATTAATTTATAGTTTAAACCTTTAATTTCATTTATATCTCTTTTTAGTTAAAATGGCAGCTTTGACATCTTCTGGTATTTTGCGCATAACATTCGCTACCAATGTCCGTTTGAGATAATTTTTCTTTTGTTTGTTAGATAATTCAAATATCTACAACTTTCATGAAGAAATTGAGCTCAAATTCTATCAAAAAGAAGGAAGAAATTGGCCCTTAAGTCAGCAGCAAAAATTTGCAGCAGAAATCTGGAATATATGTAATAGCTAGGGGCAATTATGTCATTTCACCCATAATTAAAAGTGAGACAGTTTCTCTTCCTTGTTAGAAGAAGGTCGGTGCCAGAATGCAGGGAATCAGATCACTATTTGCCTCTCAAAACATAGAGTTACGGAAATAGGGAGAAACAAGGAAAAGCTTATACCATTTTTTTTTATTTTCATGCTTTCATCATCCTTTCTTGTATTTTGTTTTGCAGATTTAACTATGGTAGGCTAGGATCCTTGTAACCAACCCATTATGGAAATTTCTATGGATTAATCTAGAGGATTTTCTCTCTTTTGCTCAAATTTGTTTCCAATCTTTCCTTATTTTTGTTTTTGCTCTTTATCACGTTTTTTTATCATGATTTTGTGTATGTTTCTAGGTTTTGATTTCCTTTCCATTTTCTACCCTTGTATTACGCTCCATTTTCGTTTTTGGGCTATCTCCTATTTATGCTATTTTTTGTTTTAGTTGTATTTGTATGTTTTTGTTGTTTTCATTGCTTTATGGTTTTTGTTTTTCTATTTTTCTGGTTGATGAAAATTCTTGTTTTAGTGTAGGTTGTATTTCTATTTTTGGTTCCCTTTATATTTTGTTTTTATTGACTTTCTTTTTTTCTGTATGTATCTAGTTGCTGTATTGTGTTTTCTGTGCATTGTTTGTGCATTTTCTGATAATAGGGAAGCAATGGATTAAATGCTAGATATAGTATTCAGGTTGATATATCCAATGATCATTAATTAGATCGGTTTAAAATGATCATTGTGCGATTGTAATTGTGAACATGCCGTGTTTAATTGAATGTTAGGCGATCGTCTAGTAGGAAGGATGTTCTAAGCGAATGCAAAGATTTCGGTTTGTTTAAAATCAACCATAAAGTTGTTTATTATTTTATCTGATGATAGATATCCAAAGAATCTCAATTCTGAGTTGGTTACTCATTTTTCAATTTTTAAATTACTTCTTACGTTTTGTTATTCTAATTTGAAACTAAACTCAAAACCCCCTTTTACATTCCTGTTAATACTGACAATGCAGTGCTAGTTCCAAGTGTGAACGATCCAGGTTTTCTATTATACTATTGAATTTGTTTAGCTTGATATTTGACTGAGTTCGACGGCTTATGTCAACCTACCACTAAAGATGCTCTTATTATTTATCAAAATTGATTAAAAACTATAAGAAAAATTATGAATCAATCTTATTAAATGAAAAGTAAGTGTCATAAAAATACAATCCACAATAAGAGGAAAGAAGTGAGACTCCTATTAAAGATGTAGTGAAGATTTGGAAGTTTGGGGAAGCAATTTCTTATAAAATTTAAAGATGATATAAGGAGGTGTAAGGATAATCTTGAAAGGTTGAGACATGGCCATGATGTTGTTTCGATGGAGGCATGTAACAAAAACAAAGAGGAGCTGACCAAACTACTATTGTAGGAAGAATGTTTTTGGAAACAAAAGGCCAAAGCTAAGTTGAAAAGGGGAGACATGAGCACGAAATACTTCCATATATCAACTTCATCTAGGAAAAAATGCACATAATTGATGTTTTGGAGGATGAGGAGGGTTGGAGAGTGGAGGACCATGTTGGGTTGTTTAAACTAACATCTGAATATTTTGCAAGTATATATTTCGGAGTTCAAGGAGACTATGACCTTGTCATTAATAAAGTTAATTCAAAGCTCTCTATGATGGACAATGATAAACTTATTCGACCTTTTGCCTTTGAGGAATTCAAAAGAGTTGTCTACCAAATGGAGGATGATACTGCCCTTAGCATTGATGCCTTCAATCCTGTTTTTTATCAGTATTTTTGGGATGTCTATGATATGGATATCTTTAACGACTATTGCAAATGGATTCAAGTGGGCTCTTTCCTAGTTCTATAAATGACTCAAATATTGTCCTTATTCCAAAAGTAGACAGACATAGAAACATGATAAAATTGCGTTTGATAGCCCTGTGTAATTGGTGTACAAGATAGTTGTAGAAGTTCAGGCGAATAGACTCAGGGAGGTGATTGATAAATGCATCTCAAAGGAGCAATCATCGTTCATTTCTCGAAGATCTATTCTTGACAATGCTATAGTGGCTTCAGAGATGATGCATTATCTCCACTACAAGAGGAACAAGGGTAAAGGGGATGTGGTGCTCAAAATTGACATCAATAAGACATATGATCAAATGGATTGAGGCTATCTTCGTGGTATGATGCTTAAACTTGGTTTTGGTCCTACTTTAATTTAGTGAATTTGACAATGTGTCTCTCCAGTTAGGTTTTTTTGTCATTGTTAAGGATGATATTGTGCAGCCCATAATTCCCACAAGGGATCCTCGCCACGTTGACCCATTATCACCATTTTAATTCATCCTTTGTGCTGAAGGGCTTTCTGCCTTGATTAAAGATGCTGAGAGGCAAGGTAATATTCAGAATATTTGTATCTATAAAAGTGTTCCTATTGTCTTCCATTTGTTTTTTTTTTTGCATACGAAAATTTCCTCTTCTTCCGAGCTAATCAATCTCAAGCTCAAACTGTCAAAGGCATCCTTGATACTTATGCTATAGCGTCAGGCGAGATCATAAACTGGCAAAAATCTTAACTAGTTTTTAGTAGGAATGTCAAAGAGGAGACTCAAATTCTTATCACCAATAATCTAGGAGTCATGGAAGGCACTTGTAAGGAGAAATATCTTGGCTTTCCTTATTTTATTGTGAGGAATAAAAGAGCTATTTTTTCCTTCATCAGAGATCGAGTTTGGCAAAGAATTAATTTGTGGAAAGCTAAATCTTTATCTATGACCGGAAGGAAGTAATGTTGAAATCTGTTTATCCTAGCTATACATGTCTATTGTATGAGTATTTGTCCATTCACTTAATCCCTTGGTGATGAAATTCAGAAAAAAATTATGAACTTGTGTTGGGGAGGCTCAAGTAGAAGGGGTTATAAAGGAATTAAATGGCTTGCTTGGAATGAACTATATGTTTCGAAAAGGAGAGGAGGTATGGGATTTAGAAGTCTATTTGCCTTCAATATGGCTATGTTGGGGCTTTTGTCTCAATCTAATGCTTTGTCGGGCTGAATTTTCAAAGCTAAATACTACCCAAGTGGGGATTTCATGGGTTTTCACTTGGAGATAACCCATCATTCATATGATGAAGCTTGTTTTCTTCCAAGGTGGTCATTAAAGAGAGATGTAGATGGTGCATGGGTACTGGAGAGAAGATTCATATTTGGAATGAACCTTGGCTTTATAAACAAGGAAGCAAGTGCGTGTCCACTCCTATTATAGATGGGCTAGAGGTTATGATAGTAGCTGATATAGTAAACAATCTCTCAAATTGTTGGAGAATGGATATTGTGAACCATATTTTTTCGCTTGAGAACATTGGCAATATTGTGAGAACTCCTATTCCTTCCAGGCTTGAGGAGGATAAATTAGGGGTGTTCACAGGTATGGGTTACCTGTGAACCCGAATTGACCCAAATCGATTCGGACAGTTTGGATTAGGTCATTTATGTATTTAGGTCAAAATCGAACCGAACTGATCAAAACTGTTCATGTATGGGTTGAGTCACGATTTTAGATCTATAGACCCGATCAAAACCAAATTGAATCAATCCAGACCGATAAAAAATTTAGAGTTGTTTGGTTAGACTTTAAATACTATTAATATTGGACCCTAAGTGTTGGAACTGCAAATGTTTATAATATTAACAAATCATATTTTGTTCATTTGTTCCAACAAATCGGCTTGTAACAAATCTTGTTGCACCAAAGCTTATTGCCGGAAATTCAGACTATTATAGTAAATCTCGTTAAAGAATATTGTTTTAATTTGTATTAGTCTATTTTAGATTATTATGTTGATGGTATTAAATGAAACAATTTTACTACTTTCAGACATTTGATGATATTGTGTTAGGGTAAATAGTCATTTTCATCCCTAGATGTGTAGAGTACTGATAAATTTGTCATCGCAAGATGAAAATTCAAATTTTGGTCCCCGAAAGTAAAAAAATGTGATAAATTCATTCATCTGTTACTGTTAATGAAAGAGCCTATGTGACACAGAGGGACAAAAATGTCACAAAAATTATTACCAACATGACTGATGAATAGATTGATCAAAATGTTAGTAAATTTTCATTAGACCAAAATGTCAGTAAGTTTCCATTGGACTAATTTGTCAGACCCCAAATTTTGTTTCATTTAAGGATAAATATATAATTTAATCTTCATCTTTCCCTTTTCTTTGTTCTAACTTGTAAAATATAATTTAATTCTTCCATTGGACCAACACATTTGATTTTGTTCTAACATGTGATTAAGAAAGTTTCTTTTAAAAAAAAGGTCTTACGAGCTCAAAGGACAACAACCAATTAAGCACATATCTGACGTTGTCAAGTGTCAACTTCTCTCTCAAATAAGACTGGGTCTAACACAAGGATTTTCAAAACCCACTAAACAAAAGGGTCAAAAAACCAAATCAATGTTGATAATAATAATTCCAAAAATAGAGAGAAAGAATAGAATAGAAAAAATTACATCCTTGTTCGAAATCTTCAAAAATAAATGTCAGCCCGACAACCATAAATGTTGCTTCAACTTCTGCAGACATTTTGAATGGTATTGGGGAGTTTGGTAATACGAAAACGAGTTATGTATGTATTTTTGACACCAAATTTATGACAACTTTTACGGTCTGAAAAAGAACCCGGGAAAAACATATGTAGAGAGAGAAAAAAAAACCCATGAATATCTTATAATACTATTATGTTCCAACTATGTGCTAATAATCTTAGTAGCTAAGAAGACAAGCAAATAGTTGTAGCAAATTTGCAATGCATGTAAATGAATATACTAAAATTTGAATTTCATCTCTTAGAATGAATTTGCCAGCGCTCTACACATTCAGGGACGAAAATGGCTATTTACCCTAAATTGCATTTTACCTTTAAATGAAACAAAATTTGGGATCTGACAAAATTTGTCCAATGGAAACTTACTGACATTTTGGTCAAATGGAAATTTATTGACATTTTGATCCAATCTATTCTGCAGCCATGTTGACAATCATTTTTGTGACATTTTCGTCCTTTGTGCCACGTAAGCTCTTTCATTAATGGTAGCAATAGGAAGTTAATGGACCAATGGATTTGTCACACTTTTTTCTCTTTCGACGATTAAAATTTGAATTTTCATCTTTTGGGGATGAATTTGTCAGGTCTCTACACATTCAGGGACAAAAATGACTATTTATCCTATTGTGTTAATTATATTGGATATTTGGATGAATCATGATATAAAATAGTATTTCTAAGAAATAAAACATCAAATTTAAATGGGTAACCCGTTGATTCGAATTGAACCAAATCATTCATGAATGGGTTGGGTTGGATTTCAAAAAAAATTCTGAAAATCGAACCGATCAAAATTGATTGGATTGGGTCTTAAATGTGCCCAAAACCGGTCCGAACCGACCCACGAACACTCCTAGGATAAATTGATATGGGTAGAATCCAAAGATGGTTTGTTTTTTGTGAGAAGCGCTTATCAATTTTGTGCAAAAAGACTTTCTTTGTGTAGATGGTGATTGGCAAATTTTTTGGAAACTAAAAATCCCACCTCAGGTAAACTGATGATTTGGAGAACTTGCAAACTCTCTTCCCAAAGGGACAACCTGCGCTAGCGAGGAGTTTAATGCCCTGATCCCTTTATTGACAAAAAAATTTATAATAAAAAAACACATAACGGTTTTCTCATGAATTCATTGATTTTTTTTTACTTATTATCAACCCTTTTGAGGCATGGATCGAGGGTAGTTTTTTCTAAATAGAATGGAACAACGCATGGATCTATTTAGATACGCTCGAATGACCCCTTCTTATAATGAGAATGTATATAACCCTATTTCGGTCGGGTCCGATATGGAATGAACTTATAATCATGGAATTGACTCGATCATCAGATTTTCGATATAGTCTGTCGTCTATGTGAAACAAATGTGGAAACTTCTTGCCACATTTTCCTTACATTTCCTACACAACATTAAGTGCTGGAATGCTTTGAGGATGGATCAAAAAGTGTTAACAGATTGTGGACACAATAGATTCATTTAAACAGTTCTCCAACACAATTTTGTAGAAATGCACGAGTTTCCTTCTATTCTTCACGAGTTCGCACGAGGAGTCCCTTCTTCTATTCTTCACGGGTTTGCACAAGTTCCCTTCTCTTATCTTTTTTTTTCTTCCCTTTTTCCCTTTTTCTTATGCTATTACATGTTTATCGTATTTTGATTTTTGCAAGTTGAAGCCGAAGAGCAACCCGAGATTTCCAAGGCTTACTCTGTCTTTGGTGTTCCTTTCTTTGCATTCTACAAGGTATCGTTATCAATTATGATGCATTCTTCTCAATGAAAATTGCAATTTTATTATTATTGTATATGTATTTCTCATGTCTATTGTCCAATAGATTTTTTGTGCTTACTACTTAGGTAGTGTGAATTTCAAATTAAATGACAAAGTGGGTCCTAAGCTAGTTAATTTGTAATTTTTGTGCTTACTACTTAGGTACTGCTTATTGCTTAGGTAGTGTTACATATTTTCGAAACAATTGTTAAAGAACATATAATACTAAATGATTTTTGTTATACAATGGGTCCTGAGCCTTCAATTTGTTATTGTACCAATATAAAATTTGACTAAACATACTTCATAAAGGTTATATTCTAGTGTTTTGCTTGTATTCACATTTGTTTTGGTTGTATAATGGTAATAACGCTCTGAGATTTTGAATTATATTTCTGTTTGATTGAGATTTTGGATTATTTCAAGGTTTTATAAAATGGTAGATATTAATTGAGATTTTGGATTATATCTCATTTTGTTTTTAATTTAGCCAAACCTAACCCAACCTAACCCGTTTACACCCCTAGTTGACTTTTTTAATGATGTTTTTTAATAACATTTTTTTTCATCTACAATATTCGAATTTGAAACATTTCTTTAAGAAATTTGAGCCTAGTTCACACCAACTACATTAATGCAATTGTACGATTTTAATCTGATGTGAGTCTTACGTACTAGTTCAAATTGATTTCCTGCACTAGTTTTCACCAACTTTAGTTATTTTTTTCTTCTGAATTTTATTGGTTCCGAAATGAGATGATTGTTTTTACCGTTAACAAATTGATCAATTCCCAAATCCCAATCAAACCAGCTAGTTTGATTCCTTCTTTAAAACATTGATATATATTGAAGGTGGAATTTTAGTACTGATATGCCTTTCTTGGATTATAGTTTGATAATAACAAATTGTTATATCTATAACTTAAAACTATACTTATATAAAATTAAAGATAAATATTTGTTTAACTATGATAAATACTATAATTAGTCATTTTAAAAAATTATTTATAGACAAATATATATGACCATGTTTAGTATATCTATAGCACAAAGTAAAAGGTTTTGTTAAAACAAAAAAATGTGGTAAAAAAATCAATAGGGAGCAAAGTAAATAGTAAAATGCATACATTCTCAAATAGTAAGATATATATATATATATATATATATATATATATATATATATATATGATTCGTCCTAGTCATCCATTTGATATGGTCTAAATTAAAATGCTAAAAACTATTTTTTAGATTATAAATTAATAATAACAATAAAAGGTTATATCTATAACTTATAGCTACAATCTTTTTTGAACCTATAATATCTAAAGTAAGTCTATATCTGGAGTTTAAAGTAATGCTTTTTAGTTTTTAGTAATAAAAAATGTGTGACAAAAATAGTAAGAAACAAAAGGGCATTAAAAAGTAATCTTTCAAGACAATTGTTAAAGAACATATAGTGCTAAATGATTTTCGTTATACCATGAGTCCTGAGCCTTCAATTTGTTAATGTACCAGTAAAAAATTTGACTAAATATACTTCATAGAGGTTATATTCTAGTGTTTTAGTTGTATTCACATTTGTTTTGGTTGTATAATAGTAACAATCCTATTAGATTTTGGATTATATATATGTTTGATTGAGATTTTGGATTATTTGAAGGTTTTATAAATGATCGATATTAATTGAGATTTTGGATTATATCTCTGTTGTTTTTAATTAAGTATATCTTGTTGTTGATATTTTCCTTTATATTGCACATGTTGTCTTAGACAAATGACAAATAGAAGTCATACTAGAAGTGTCAATGCCTCAAGTCCTCTGCCACCACCTCCTCATTCTCAATATCCTATTGAACGTGCACCTGCTGAAGCTCCACAACTATTAGAACAAGTGCCAGAGGTTCGTACACAACATGGGCTAGAAACTCCATCTTCACAAGTAAAGGTGCTAAAAAACCCCTTATAGTATTTGGGTTCATTTTGATAGGGTAAATGATAATGCTTTTTGTAAGTATTGTTGCAAATCATATAAGGTTAATAGTTCTAAATATGGAACCACTAATTTGATAAAGCATGCGAGAAACTATCAGAAAACCTTAATAGGCAGATTGATAAGAAAAAAAGACCATTGCTCTTGGAAAAGGATTTGAGGGTGACCCTAATGTTGTTAGTATGAAACTTGTTGAATTCAATCAAGAGTGGACTCTTATAGCACTTACAAAGATGATAATTATAGATAGACTTCCTTTTAAATTTGTTAAATGAAGGGTTTGGGAAGTTTATGGAAGAAACTCAACCCTATTTTAAAATTCCTTCTCACGTGACTCTTGCTAGATATTGCATTTTAGTGTTCAATAATTAAAAATAGAAGTTGAAATGCTTGTTGTCTACAAATAAACAAATGGTTTCACTCATAATTAATACATGGACATCAATCCAAAATGTGAATTACATGTGTGTGACAACTCATTATAATGATAAGGCATTTAGGTTGCATAAGAAAATATTGAAATATTGTTTGATTGCCGACCACAAAGGTGAAACCATAAGGATAACCCTAGATAATTGCTTGAAAGAATGAGGGACTAAAAAAATTTGTTGTGTAACAATGGATAATGCAAGTGATAACAATATAGCCATTTCATATTTAAGTAGAGGTCTAAGTGTTTGGAATGGTCATACTTTGTTGAATGGAGAGTTCATGCATATGAAATGTTCCACTAACATTTTGAATTTGATTGTGAGTAACAAGTTGAAGGAAATTGACTCCTCAATTAGTAAAATAAAGGATGCATGTAAGTTTGTGAGATCTTCTCCAAGTAGGTTGACAACGTTTAAGAAGCGTGCGGAGGAAGTTAGTGTAAATTCTAAGGCAATATTAACACTTGATGTGTCAACTATGTGGAACTCCACTTATTTGATGTTAGATGTTGCTAAAAAATTTGAACAAGCTTTTTATCACTCTGAGTATGTTGAGGCTGCATATGTGCTCACTCTTCTTACTAATGAAGGAGGATATCCTAAAGAGATTGATGGGAAATGTGCTCGTGTTTTTGTGAGTTTTTTCAAGGTTTTCTATGATGCAACTCTTTCTTTTTCTGGTTCATGGCATGTTACAGCTAATAGTTTCTTTAAGATGTTGGTTAAAATTCAGAAATCCCTGAACCAGTGAAGGCACAATGATGATCCAATGATACAAAAGATGACAACTAATATGCAACTGAAGTTTAATAAGTATTGGGAGAGTGGTGAGATCAACCATTTTTTATTCACGAAACAAATTTGACTATATTGAATTATGTTTTAATTAAATATATGGTGTTAAGAAAATCGAAGACATGATGATAAAATAGGATGATCTCATCAAAAAATTGTTTGCGAAAAACCATTACCATTAATATTAGTACTTCTAGTACTCTAGCTTCAAACATTGCCTCAACAACTAATGCAAACAATGGTGATGAGGATGAGGATTGGGACAATCAATTTAGATTGAAAATGAAGAAAAAACATGGTGAGGAGAAAAGGAATGAGTTTGAAAGGTATTTGGAGGATGTGATTGAAGAAGCCAACCCTAGATTTGACATTTTGGCATAGTGGAAAATGAAAACAATCATATATCATGTTCTTTCTTTCATGGCTAGAGATACACTTGCCCTTCCAATGTCTACTGTGTCATTTGAGTTTGCATTCAACACAGGAGGTCGAGTACTTGATCTATTTCGTAGTTGCTTGAGTCCCACTCGGTTGAAGCTTTGATTTATGCCCAAAATTGGCTCAAAACTGGTAAGCAAAATGTTAATAATTTGCGAGTTAAATTAGATGAAACAGAAAAGATTGAATCAGGTATGAAAACTTGTAGTTTTTTTTTTACATTTGTTTACAATATTCTGTTCTAATAATATATATATATATATATATATATATATTAATTTTTAGAGTTGTATGATTTGTCTATAAATACTACTAATGATGGGACTGATACTAGGACTACTATTGTGACATCTAGTATTGGGAATTAGGACCATTAATTCTTAAGGTAATATTTTTCACTGCTTTAAATATAATGGCTATCTGAGAGAGGATATTTAACAAACATGTAAAATGTGTGTCTTATTTATTTGAATTTTGTTATTGATATAGACTTGCAAGGAGTGTGGTGTGACATTGTGGTTGTCCAACATTGCAGTATTTGAGCAACTGTCCAACATTGGATCTTATGGTTGTCCAAGTCCAATAAATTGCACTATTTTCAGTTTTACTTTGTATTAAACTATTAGTGTTTGCTGTCCAACAAATTGCATTGTTGCTTTCAGTTTTATTTTGTATTACTATTGCTAGGTGTGTGAAGTTCTTTAGATGAGAAACACCCTCAAAGTGGTGAGATATATTATGTCTTAGACAAATTGACTATGGACATGAAGGATGTCAGTTATAAGCCACAAAACAATTCAAATTTTTAAAAAGTCCATTTAAGGTTAGTACATACTTATTATTCAATTTGTATTAATTTTTGCACAATTTATTTAAATTTAAATTTTGCAAAATAAATTATTTTAAAATGTTGTGACCTAATTGACCCAACCCAACCCATTCATGATCGGGTTGGTTTGATAGAAAATTTGTCAAATCCAACCTAATCTAACCCGAATTGTTTTTATTGGGTTGGATGGCTGGTTTAGCCAAACCCGCGCCAATCCAACCCGTGTACACCCCTAGTTAAGGTAACACACGATAGATTGGTTCACTATTTTGTGCAAAAAGGTGTGCAAGCTTGAGAAGAATACGACGTTGGTCGACACTACTGCAAGAGATTGCTAGATGCCCTTGGAAAAAATCATGCTAAATCTTCTGCGTATCATGTTAAAAGATACGATATCGGAAAGATAAAATTTGATGTTGAGAAGTCGTTCAATCATGTCACACAACTGGAAGGAAAACATGGTATGTTATATTGAACGAATGTTACTACGACTGTGGAACTTTTCAAGCTTACAAATATCCTTGCTATTATATCATCACAATGTGTGTCCATGTCCATATCAGCCCATATCAGTATGTAGACACCGTGTAGAAAATCGAAAACATCATTAAAGCCTATTCGGACAACTGGAATCCCCTTGGCTATAAGGAAACCATTCCGGAAAGGAGTGGACCTATTATTGTTACGGATGAATCCAAAAATGTGATAAGGATCGACCAAAGTCTACATGCATAAATAACAAAATGGATTTTACAGAATTTCAACGTACACAAACATATAGCTAATGTAGGCATCAAGGCCACAACAAGACTAATTGTCCACAAAATTGACATCATTGTGTCCATTGTAATTTTAATGCATTTTGTTGTTCTTAGTTTTTTCGATTTTAAATTTTAAATTTTTTTCTTACCTATAATATCATTATTTGTTTTTGTAAAACAAAAATCAATATCTTTACTTTAAAAGGGAAATACAATAAATTATCAAAATATAGAAAATACATGAACATTACTTAAATATTATCATCTTTTCAAATAAAATCAACGAAATACAATATTAAAACTTAAAAATATTAACACCTACACATTAAACCCTAACACATAAATGATAACCCTAATCACTAAACTAAAATCTCAAATAAAATAAACTAAATACAATATTTGAAATCGTCCTTGGGTTGACAACTTACCCAATCTCGTAATTAATTCAAAATATAACCATTCTAGTGATTTTGAATAATAAAAAAAGCCCCATTAGGACTACACCCTAACCATAAGCTCTAAACATTGAAACGAAGCTGGTGAAGCACCACTAGGTGACGTCTCTTGTGGCAAACATTAGCATGGCCAGTGGCTAATCTAGGACCCTGGATCAGTGGGGGCAATCTATTTAAAAAAATAAAAATTGATAATTATCATTATTATACACATAAAGTAAAGACGTAAACATTAAAATAATAAAATTTTAATATATATAATCAAATAAATTACATACCTTATAATTGGCATCTACGTGATTTCATGTTTTGAAATCGTTGAATGATCAACTCATTATCAATGTTATTGAACACATCTTTCTCAATATAAGTCACTAGGCAATCATTCATCCATCCATCTCCCATTCGATTATGTTGAGTAGGTTGACACGGTCCTCTTTGTAAATATGCCCTTCATATCTTATCTAGATCATTAGGATGATAAACTGAAATTTTAATTCGCTTTACTGGATCTGATGACAAGTCATCTATATTAATTTCAATTTGTTGTTGCCAAAGACTTGATTCACAAGATTCCGATGAAGGTTGTTGCTCATTTGATAGCAATTTTCTCTTCAAAAATCTTTTCATGATCTATTCAAGAATTTTAAAAAATAATAATCATGATCAGAGAGAATAAAATATAAAAAGAATAATAATAGTAAGATTAACAATTTGTAATTTGAAATATTTATAATAGAAGAAAAAAACTGGAACCCCCACCTTTTCACGCACCTTAATGAGTGGAAGAGAGGAGAAGGTTGCGTTTTGTGGGTGGAGAAGGGAGAGAGTAGAGAGCGGAAGGCTGAGTGGAAGAGTGAATGTTTCGTTACTGATGGAGCCTGGAGAAGAAAGAGTAGAGAAGGGAACGCGTGAAGTTTGACAGTTTGAGAAGCTTCTGGAATGGATAAACGTGTGTGGGTTTTTAAAAATATGGGAACAATTTTGCTTGACTTACTAAAGTATTACTTGGTTATTGCTTGATTTACGGAGTAATTCTGGATAACGAACAATTTTTGGAACAATTTTGCTTGATTTACGAAAATATGGCTTGGTTGTTATTAAAATGTAAAATTCAATTAATTCTCTTTTATCAATTTCAAATCTTCACCGGATTATTTGCTCTTTCAAATTTTAATTCTAGCATAAATAGTTGCATATCTTTTATTTTATATTGTTACGCATTTAGTTTTATTTATTTTAACTTATATTTATGAAAATTAAAAAAATGTTAATTTTTATTAAAAAAATATAAATATATAGATTTTTTTGAGTTTATTGTAATTTCTTACATTGAAACAAAATATTGAAATGAATTCCTTAAGAGTGATATGACACTATAGATTCAAATATATAAAATTAAAAAAAATAAAATATAAAAATATTAAATAATTATATATAATTTTTTAAAATGAAGAAGTACATGTACCAATCTTCACTTATATACATACATACGCCGGTGAGCATGGTGCTACCTGATGAAGCAAAATAGGGTGGTGTCTCCTATTCATGTTTTTAAGGGGAAACGATCTCAACGATAGCATGGATTAGGGTGACGCTTCCAGTTATAGCATGTTTGACTGATGGCGATAATCATCGATTCTAATAAATTGCTTATTGATCCACCCATTTAGGTAAATAAATTTTTAAGAAAAACTAAAATGGTTAATAAGCCGCCGGCCAATGGCCCAATTTAAGAATAATAATAGTAATAATAATAAAAAAAGCAAACGGAAGAGAAAATCACAACGCAACACAAAGCAAAAGCAGTAGCCATCTGAAGAAGACCCTCTCTTCCTCTCAGCGAATGGGTGGAAGATGGAGAACCCTCTCTTTGTTCTATAACCGCATAACCACTTCTTCTTCTTTCTTCTTTTTCTTCTTCCAAACCCCACTTTTCCTCCTTCTACCGCTCCCTCTCTCTCGCCGCCGCAACTTCTGAAATACCCGACCCGGATCCAATCGGGTTCGGAGCCCCGGAACTCGACCCCTGCGTTAAAATCCCCGTCAAAGCCTATTTCCTCTCCACCAGGTACCTCCCCAATACCCTATCTTTTTCAAGTTCCTTAGTTTCTCTCGCCCCTTTTGTTATTTTCTGAAATGCGCAAATGGGTCGTTCTCTGAATCTCGTTTCTCCGCTGTTACTTATGGCTTCCGTTACTGTTCCATTTAGGAAGAGGAGACCATGCTGTGTGGGAGTTAAAATTTTTACTTTTAGCTTTAAATTTGGATTTGGAATTTAGAGTTTTATGATTATGGTTATGATTATTATTATTTATTAATTCCTTTTTTATGTGTAAAATTTGCAGCTTAGCTTAATTATTTGTGTGTTTATAATGTATAGCTTTTGTGTTTCTGTTTGCCCTATGGTTTACTGTTATTCTGTTTAGTGTTGGATTTAGAAGGCTGTCTGTGCTGTGTTGTGTGGGGATTGAATTTTTGTTGCATTTATGTTATTAGGTTGGGAATTTGGAGGTTTTTTTTTTCTTCAGTTTATTAAAGTGGGTAACTTTAATGCTTGTATGTGGTTTATAGGTTTTGAGGATTCTGGGCTTTTTTTTAGTGATGCATTCTGTTTTTCCTTGTTTCCTGGGTTTGAATTGAATGGAACCCCTCTCCTCTTACATGTCTTTTTGTTGTCCTGTTCTTGGTCTCTATGACTTGGCTGTCTCAGATTCATAATTTTGGCAGTATAAATTTGAAGGGCATTCAGGCTGATAATCACAGAAATGTTGTTCCTCCATCTTCCCGCTCGTCTTCAAACTATGTTGCTCTCCGCTTCTGTGACTTCAATTTGGACTCCAATGTAAGATTTATTAATATTTCTCAAGAACAGAAGAACCTTTTATGTTTCAATAGGAAGTCACTAAATAGTTCCTGAATATCTCTATTCAGTCAATGCTTGGTTTATTATAAGTTTATAACACAATAAGACCTTGATGTTCCTCTTAGGGCAATGTGTGCATGTCCAAACACTAGATTGGGATTATGAGCAGTGAGGACTGATTTTTAATAGAATGGTATCATGGAACTTATGCGTGCATTTGAAGGTTAAGGGTGAGATAACAGGAAGTTCTGTCTCCATATGTTATTATGCTAATTTCTCGTTTTGGATTTGGGGAGGAAAGGTAGGTGTTGAGCAGCCGGAGCTGCATCATAAAGAGCTATATTTTCATTTTTGACGATAATTGATAAGTAAATTAATGCAGTCTATCAAAAAGGAAAATAATACTACCTGGTTAAACCGTTAAAAGCAGATTCAAGTGTTCATAATGAGAAAATCTGTTTGAATAGATTAGATTAATTGTACAATATAACAATGTGATTGATTCAACAGAGTCTGAACAACTTTAGGCATTTGATGCAGGGACATAGGTTTCATGTGAAAGCAAGCAACAGTCGTTACATACATGGTTATTTATCAGTATGGGTCAGCTGTTTTGTTTAATATCGAGGATCATGAAGTGGAAAGCTACTTGGAATTAGTTAAGAAGCATGCATCTGGTTTACTTGAAGATATGAGGAAAGATGGTATATTTCTTCAAAGAAACTAATTAATCATATAGTGCTTCTGAATCCTGTTGCATATATGTAACATGTTCTGTATAATTAGATTATGCGCTAAAGGAGAAGCCACTGCAAGTTGAGGACATGCAAGGAGGTCCTGACTACATAGTTCTGAAATCGTTGTCTCACAGGTTAATATGTGCCAAATGTCATCTTCTTTCCAGTACTTTGTTGGCCATTTGTTACCCTGAAGGAAAAAGACAACCCTTAAACTGAAGCCGTTATTTTATATTTTAAAAGAAGACATTGACTTTTTGGCATTTGCTCTTTCATTATCAAGTTGATGGTTTAGTTGAAGAGTTTGCTGGCATAAACCGCGAAATGGAGAAAACCAGAACCTTCACTATGGATAAGAAGAAGCTACTTCAGCTAGTTGGGAAGGCTAATTCAAATTTGGCCGATGTGATTCTTAAAGTTGGTCTCTTTGAGAGGTATTTTATCCTCGTTTTAGAGAAATATGCATACGTCAATAATGTGAGAATATATTGAGAATTTAAGATTATAGTATCCCTAAAGATTTCAAATATTTAATTTTTAGATTCATTTCATCCTAGACAATAGTGAAAAAATTTGATTAATGTTTTTTTTATTGTGGATTAACCAGATAAGAAATTGCTTGGAGGGATGCAAAGTATGCTCAAATATATGAGTATCTTCGGGAGGAGTATGAAGTTGCACAACGCTTTGGAAACCTGGATTTCAAATTGAAATTCGTTGAGGTATTTGAGCTTGAGCCCCTCCATAAGTATTGGTCATTTAATCTAAACAATGCATTTGAAAATTTTGTTTGAATTTGACCCCATCTGAACTCAATAATGTGTGCTTAATATTATGAACAATTCTTCTGCTAGATGCACACCATTCTCCCCTACATAATTAACTTAGTTGAGGTTGGTCATTATCTTCAAATGATGTCCAATTAAGGCTTATTTCATCGATTTGGTTGTTTGCAGCACAATATTCATTTCTCCAAGAAGTTCTCCAGAACAGGAAATCAGATTTCTTGGAATGGTGCATTATTGGTCTATTGACTATTGAAAATGTTCTATCCTTATATGAGATTCTTGGAGCTTCAAATACAGTTTCTTAGTAGATAGTAGTAAGTAGTTGAAGCTATAGATTAATTTTTTGTAGTAACAATTTTAGCAATTTTTGAGCCAATAAATAATTTGCCTTTTTGTATTTGGTATGGTAAATAATATCCACATATCCCAGACCCATTGAGCTGTATGAAATTTATTTGAAATTGTGATATAATTCAAAAAGAAATGGATATAGGTGCATCTAGTTCCATCATTGTTGGAACCGAACTATTGTTCATATTGTAAACTTTTATCCTCTGAGGATGGTAAATAAATCTGAATTTGTTATCATAAAACCCAAGGGACGTTAAAGTTTTGCATTGTTTTCACATTCTGGTATTTCATACCCAATCAATCCTGCATTCGAGTTATTTCCATGTATTATACGCATCAAACAGTTTTATCTTTAGCCGTAGTTAGTTTTGAGAGTTAACTCTACTTACTCTTCCAACCAACCATTTCAAAGTTACTACATTAATTCTTTAATTTTTATCATCAAATTAACTTATAAAGATTTAAATTACTTTATCAAAGATTTAAAGTTAAAGTTTATCTTCAGGGAAGATTGAATATAAAATATAGCTTTAGTGGTTATTTTATATTTGTAGTAAATTAATTTTAAAACAAATTCTTCACAAGAAAAATGTCGTGACATATTGTATTTGAAAGATTGATGATGTGATTGGTTGCGAATTGTGAGCAAAGAAAGAGAGGGAATAGAAAGTCAGAAAAGAAGGATGTATGGTGGAAATAGAGATTGTTTGATTGGAGAGAAATAAGATGAAATAGAGAAGAGAAAAATAAAAATAAAAGCAACAGATTGCATTTTCTAGGGGTTTTGAACCCTTGTAAAACCAACATAATCGATTATGTCTTACACCGGTGCGGAGTGGCCCTAGCCCGTTACAAGACGGTTATAGCTGAGCAATTTAGTATACCGGCCATACAGACCAAAAAATAGTGGGTATTGAGCTTCCTACACCATTAATTTTTTCAATTTCCAAAAATATCCCTGGCACCTGTTTCCTCTTATATTTCCTACACCATTTTCGTTGGCTGCGCTTTCCCTTTTGGAAACCTTATTAACCAAATTTTTTTGCTCGTTGGTTGCTGGAAACGTTGTGCATTAGTTGTTCTCGGTGGCATTGTGTTGATTCGTCGGAGTTATGGCTTGGTGGTGGCCGTTGGAGGCGGGAAGTGGCGTCGCGGTTGCAGAGGTAGGTAAGTCTGGTTTGTTGTGTCGTACGGATTGGGCAATCCGTATGGTGTTTAAGGATTACATAATCCGTATGGGTCACACGGATTGGGTAATCCTTATGGTATTAAATCAGCATTTTGAGCACAAAATAAAAAAAATGGTTAAAAAATATATTTAACGATAATTTATGTTAGTTTTAATAATTATTTGAGTGACGGAAAGTCAATTTTTGGATTCAATTAGAATTGAGTGACTAAATACAATTTACAAATTTGTGGATTGTTTATGTATGTACATGATTATTATGTGTTTAATGAATAATTTAAAAAATGTTATTTTATGGATTGGTTATGTAAATGGTGATTTATTTGTGTGTGTTTTTTGTAATGATTAAATAAAATGTGTAGTTGTAAGGATGGACACCGATGACTGGATATATGAAAGTATTTTGTCGGAAGAAAATTATATGGATGAAGACATTGGAGCAGACCCTGATGCGTTTGAAGACAATGCTTGTGTAGTTGATTGTTCTGCAGCATTCAACACGACTGAGGTATTTATGTGCTTTTGAATTTAGTTAAAGTTGTTAAATGCCTAAATTAAGAAGATTGAAGATGAATTATCCATTGATGTAGGTGTTTGAATCTCGTGATGCGGTATTGAAATGGGCTCGTGGGATTGCACTTGAGAATGATTTTGTAGCCGTTATAATGAGGAGTGACACAAAAACCGGGAAAATAGGAATGACGTCATTTGTGTTAATTGGTTGCGAAAGGAGTGGAAAATATAGACAATGAAAAAAAAGGTTTGACACATATGACCACTGGCACTAGAAAATGCGAGTGTCCTTTTAAGTTGCGGGGCAAACCAATTTCGGGAGGTCAAGGGTGGATGGTGAAGCTAATATGTGGTAATCACAATCATGCTTTGGCTAAGTCATTCTGTGGACACCCATACGTTGGTCGATTAACTGAAGAGGAGAAGATCATTGTTGCAGATATGACAAGGTCAATGGTCAAACCAAAGAATATTCTACTAACTTTGAAGGAGCACAATGCGAATAATGTCACAAGTTTGAAGTAAGTATACAATGCAAGATATGCATATCGCACGCATATAAGAGGCGATAACACTGAAATGCAACAACTAATGAAACTTCTTGAACGTGACATGTATATTCATTGACATAGATTAAAGGATGAAAATGTTGTTCGTGACTTGTTTTGGGCACATCCAGATGCGGTAAAGCTGAGTAATGCATATCATATGGTGTTCCTCATAGATAGTACCTACAAAACAAACAGATACATACTTCTTTTGCTTGACATTGTTGGTGTGACACCTACTGGTATGACATTCTCAGCTGCATTTGCGTATTTAGAGGCAGAACGTATAAGTAATGTTGTGTGGGCCCTTGAATGGTTTAGAGAGATTTTTGTTAAAAGTGAATTTTTCCCTAAGGTGATTGTTACGGATAGAGATTAAGAAGTGATGAGTGCAGTGGAAACCGTATTCCCAGAGGCAACCAACTTATTGTGTAGGTTTCACATTGACAAGAATGTGAAGGCTAAATGTAAAACTTATATTCGGCAGCAGAATACGTGAGATTATGTTATGGATGCATAGGGAAGTGTTGTTAACTGTGCTAATGAGAAGAAATTTGATGATTGTCTTATGAAGTTTGAGCTTGCATGTGCTCCGTGGCCAACATTTATTGATTACGTGAAAGACACTTGGTTAAACCCTCACAAAGAAAAATTTGTCACAGCATGGACAAACAAAGTCATGCATTGTGGAAATACAACAACAAACAGGTAAGCCCTTCGTGCTAGACATTGGTTAATTAATCATTTATATCATAATTTGCATATGTTTCAAATATGTCAAATGAACTATCTCCATATCATACCTTGCAGGGTTGAGTCTGCCCATTGGACTTTAAAGCGGCTACTACAAAATAGTGTTGGTGATTTGTGCACGGTTTGGGATGCGATGAACAATATGATCACCTTGCAACATACTGAAATCAAGGCATCTTTGGAAAAAAGTACACATGTGGTTGGACATGTTTTTAAAGTTACGTTATACAAGAGGCTAATTGGCATGGTGTCCAGGTATGCGTTAAATCAAATTGCGGAAGAGTATGAGCAGGTGCATTATGCTGGAAAAAATCCATCTCGTTGTGGATGTGTGTTGAGAACAACATATGGTTTGCCCTGTGCGTGTGAGTTGGCTAAGTATGTCATTGGGAGCATTCCAATTACCACAGTCCATATGTTTTGGCGTACATTGAATTATTGGGACAATGGTGCAGCTGAATACAAAGTTAGCATAACGGATGAGATAGATGTCATATCTAATCGTTTTGAAATACTTGATTTGTGTGGAAAAATGGCACTAAAGTCAAAGTTGTCTGAAATTGCATACCCTGATAAGAATTCCATGTGTCCTCCCCCTGATAAGGTTAAAACAAAAGGTGCCCAGAAGAAGAACGTCACAAAGCATGAACGGTCTACAAGAAGGGACCCGTCTTACTTCGAGTATGTGGATAAGTTACACTGTACAAAATAGTTGTTCTACCCCAAACAGTCCAGTTCCTCTTCCGATGTTGTAATGAAAAACCTGAGGGTTCCAATGCTCGATCAATTTCATCCATTCATGCAGAAATTTATTGTTGACATAACTGATGTCAAAGCTGATGGTAATTGTGGATATCGAGTAATTGCTGCCTTGATAGGTTATGGTGAAGACGCTTGGTCTTTGGTCCGCAATGATCTGCTGAAAGAACTTGCACAATGGACCGATCAATATGTATCGTTGTTTGGTGGTATGCATAGGTTTGAGATGTTAAAACGATCTCTGCTAGTTGATGGACTGTCAAAGGTATGTTTTAATCGTTTTTGTTTCACATGATTTGGGGTAAGCTAACTCTGTACAAACATGCATATAATATATTTCATTAACTAACAATTTGCAGGTTACCATGGATAAGTGGATGGATATCACAGATATGGGTCATGTAATTGCATCAAGATATAACATCATTCTAGTATCCTTGTCACTTCAGCAAAGTATGACGTTCTTCTCTCTAAGAAGTCAACCACCTAGAGATCCTCGAGTTCATCGAATTTTGTGCATTGGTCATGTGTTCAAAAACCATTTTGTTCAGGTAAGGTTTTTACGATTGTTGTTTCATGCCTACATTGTATTTTACGTGCATTCCTCATGATTTATGTGCCTATTTTTTCGATAAAGGTAACCTTGGCAGACAATTGTCCTTTACCGTTGACGGCATGTTTGTGGGGTAGTTGTAACGCCCGGCCACTTGTAGGATCAACGACTGTCCCTACATACCAACACAAGACTTTTCAGTGTGCTTTGTCCTCACTCACACACTTCCTAAGAAACTTCCCAGGAGGTCACCCATCCCAGAATTACTCTAAGTCAAGCACGCTTAACTGTGGAGTTCTTATGTTATGGGCTACCGAAAAGTAGATGCACCTTGTTGGTATAGGTAGTACCTGTTAAATCCTTTAAGTTATCCTCAACTGTACAGTCCCATACCTGCACAGCCTCTGGATCCCTCTCGTTCGGGTGTGTATTCGATTCATTCATGTATCCCTCCCGCTGGAAGCCTGCCAGGAGCCGCTCCTTGTCCGTGCCTCACTGCACCGGCGATCACTCCCCGCCCTCGTCAACGCCCGGGATGTTACAGTAGTCACGCAACCAACGAAGCTCAACAGTGGCCCTACCATTACATTGATCGAATGCAATTGTATATTAAATCGATGCAGTTGCACACACAATATGTTGATTTAATGAATGCATAGACATGTATGAAAACAATGCAAATGTATTTTTTTGTGATATAAAATGTTCAATGACTAAACACATGTAATCTCATATCAGTGTTTTGAGTAACTAGCTGCAATATCAAATACATTTTCCTAATCATGAATAATTCATGTACAATAATATAAATATAAAAAACTATCCTAATGAGAAGGCCTCGTCCGTGGTCTGAAACTCCGTCTAGCTCTGGTGTAAACAAGGCCATCCTCAGTCACGCCTCGAACATGGTGCAGGAGCTACTCTATCATAGAGTATGCATCTGTGCCTTCGGTGACCATCCTCATGTCAAGCATGTGCTGCAGGCCCTCTTCAACACGTTGGCACACATGCTACAAATAAACAATACAAGTTGTTAACAAATGGAACTACTGAAATTGAACATGAAATACTTATGAAATTAACAACGAATACCACAACATGAACTTGTCTCTGCTCATGTCCATCAGTGGGTGGATCAGTAGGAGCACCATGGGAATGGGTCTGAGACGGTGCAGGCTCAGGCACTGGTGGAATCTGGGAAGCTGCCTCCTCATAGCGAGATGGGGTCATGAAGGGATAGGAAATGCGGAAGAACCACCCCATATATGCAGCACCACAGTGACCTGGATACTCAACCAAGTCTCCGGTGGGCACCATGTAGTCTAGGAAGTGGGTCCACCTATACTCGAGGTCTTCAACGGAAGGAACATCTGAGGGTGGCAGGTGTGGAATTTGTTGCACATACCCAAACTGCCTGACTACCCTCTCCGGTAAGTACCTAGTCAGATGAGGACCCCATCTGAGGAATCCAGAATACATGGAGATGGTCTCAAACTCCCTGTGGGCACGATGCTCCCCATATGGTGTCCAACATACATCAGACGGTGTCAACCTATCTATATGTTTACGATAGATTGACACCGATAAGGCCTTCGAGCTCTTCCACCTGCAAGCACGAGGTTGCCTCTCGTCGTACTGCTCATCCACATCCACATTTCCTATAGTAGGAAAATGCTCGTATATCAAGCACTACAAATATCAAACAACAACATTAAGGAAAGAATGCAAACAACACATCTGGAACCAATACAATCTGATAATTAAACACAGCATACAAGGTCATTACCTGTAACAGAGAGATGTAGCCTGCAAGATGTTTCCCGTGGTGCTTACATGCATAGCTCAGATTCTCATACATGTGGATAAGAGCACCAACACGCCATGCAAGACCCGCAGACCGGTCGAAGTCTCTGAACACCTCCAAGAATGCCACAGCTATATGTGTGGCACTCTTGTTGGCAAACAACATGCATCCAACAAGGTGAAATAGATATAACCTGGCGGCCGGTATCCACTGTCTCGACTCCACCTTCGCATAATAAAGCTCTCGGAGCCATGATAGCCTGACATAAGCACCGTGACACTATGTGGTCTCAGCAGATGCATCCTGTACAGTCACATCTAGTAGCTCCACCAACAACGTGATCGCCTCTCCGATGTCTAACTGCTCGTACGTGTCAAATGTGCCCATAACAGGGAGATGCAGCAGTGATGACACGTCGTCCAGCGTCAGTGTCATCTCTCCCACCGGCAGATGAAATGAACATGTCTCGGGGTGCCATCGCTCAACAAATGCGGATAGTAACCCCCTATCTCCAGTCTCCACTGAGCATCCAATCAATGGACACAGGCCAGTAGCTGCGATAAAACCTTCAATCTCAGGTACAGGCTTCCCGAATTTAATGACCTTACGGCCATGGGAAGCAAGCTTCAACTCTGGACGTTCCTGCATTGAACACATCATTTAAGGTAAATCATTAATGGATAACCAAATGAGTCTCAGATAGGACTATGTCATTGAAAATCTCAATACCTCTCCTGCCCAAACTCGTACAACCACATGATCGGCAAACTCGGTAAGCACCGAAGAATCTTCCGGCCCTCCGGGGAAAGATTCAGAGGCCATATCATCGATCACCGGGTCAGCAATCTTCGCATCAGCCTCAGGCACAACAGGATCATCATCAATAGCAGGAGGGTCATGATGAATAGCAACACCTGCCCGATGACGACAGACAGATGCGGTAGGCCTCCGACGCTCAGGGGCATCTTCAGAATGACCTCTACCATGTGTAACCGCAGAACGGTCGGGACTTCGACCAACAGCCCGACGCACTCCGCCTCTCTTCCTAGCCATAATTTGCGTCCACATAGTGTTTTTCAGGTTTTCATCTTCAACAACAAGATCATTGGATACAGATTTGTGTACATGGTTATGTATACTAGTGTGATTCACCACCACATGTCATTCATCAGTTCAAACCACACCAAACCAAACAAACATCAATCCATAACCATTACATGTCATTCATGACTAGAAACCAAACCAAACCAAGATTGCTACATAACCAC
>PYAF01000229.1:269210-291355 GCA_007407185.1 Glycine tomentella
TGTTTCAATAAGGTTGAATACAATTCCTTTCAAAAATGTAAGTTTCAAGTTATCTTATTTATAGATATATCTACATCTTTTAGACGCTAAATTACTTGTTTTAGTTAACGTGAGTGAATGGAAATTCAATTATTATAACACAACTCGTAGTACTATCAAGTACTTTTGAGAAATTATATAATTCTATTAATTTGCTGCATTATTTTGAAAGAATATTAAAGGAATATGTTTTGTGTAATATCTCACGAGGGAAAATGAATTTTTTTATGCATCGTTAATTAATTAGGATAAATTAGAAATTAAATTTCTGTTCAAACCTTTATGGTGTGCTACTTTTACCCTAAAATTTTGGCGACAGATCTTGTTTTCCATTATTGCTTTTCACCCTTAAGTTTACAAAGAGGACCATTGAGAATGTTATGATAATAAAAATATTTGCCAATACACATGGTGGCATGGGGTCAGAAATTTGTATTTTCCATTATCATAAACGAATTTATTTTCATTCGGGTGGAAGGTTCCAATTATTGAGAAGAAAATGGTGATAGATCACAGATCCAAGCATTATTCTATTGTTTTCTCCAGCTGTTTGCTGACTTATTAGGCTTTTGTCTAAGTACTGTGGATAACCCATTTAAAGCATCTCACTTTTTTTTTTTCCTTTTTCATATGATGAATTAGAGCATTATTCTGTATTTTTTTTATTTTTTATTTTTGAAAAGAAGCACAGTTTAAGGCATTTCATTGATAATCAGAGTTTGAATACAAATAATATCAAAAGTTTGGTTACAACAATAAAGTCTTGATGTCCTAGCCAAGGAATGAGCCAAAAGCTTGTCTCCTTAAAAAACTCCCACCCTGGAGTTTGAGATATTAGAAAGGGAAGTTCTACATTTAGCTATTATAAACATTGAAATCAAAATTTCCTTTTGCTATATTGTTGCATGCATCTACTACCATCTTGCTGTCAGACTCGAGAATAACATTTTGGAGGTGAAGTTCATCGATTCAGGTGAGAGCATGGAGAAGAGCCTATGCTTCTGCTTCTGCTGAAGCTGGAGTACCATTGAATTACTGAGTTGTAGCTTGAATAAAATTACCTTGATCCCCTCTGATGCAGATTCCTATGCCAAATGCGTGAATATCTAGGAAAATTGCAACATCAATGTTGCATTTGAGATATCCTTGAGCTGGAGGTTGCCATTGCAAATCACGTAAGGGAGGTTATTGAGAAGGTGTAGTTCTCAGCATGTGTATGTTTCTTGCAAAGCTCCATTATGAGCAGAATTGTTTCGAAAAAGAGAGTGCTCATGATGGTGGAATATCAATCTCCTTCCACACTTTGTCATTTCTAGCTTTCCTAATTGACCCCAAGACAATAGAAATTCTGCATTTAAGATCATTATTACACTACTAGAAATAGGCCAATTCACGACATAGAATCGATGACGGTTATTTGATAACCGTCTTTGTATCATCGGCGATGGCATTTTTGCAATTATATTGAAGTTTAGCATCTTGCACAGCAGCAACAGAAGACGGTTATAGACAACCGTCATCTTCTTCCTCTATTTCAAAGACATAAAAGTTTCAATCTTTGTGGAAACCAATAATAGCTATTTGCGTTTTGTCCTCCTGTGCCCTAGTCGACACACCCTCACACTCTCAACCCCTTCACTGCAACAACAAAAGCGCTCCTTTCCGTTTCCGCACCTCCGACATTGCAACTTCGACTTCTGAAGAGGGACCGTTCAGAACTGATTGCAGCCCCTTCGCTCTTGTTTGGTCTCGCCTTCGAATTTGCGTAAGGTGAGGGGTTTTTCTTGGTGTTGTGTTCTGGGTTAAGGGTATTTTTCTTGGTGTTGTGTTCTGGGTTAGGGTATTTCAGTGCAAGGTTTTGGGTGGGTCTATGTTTGATAAGCATTTTTATTATGCAATCAGTCTTAGAACAGTCGTTCATGGAATATCCCTATGTATTACCATTCTTTTTGGGTTTTAAAAGTGGCAGATGTGTTTTTCATTTGAATTATAACAACTAACATGAAGGAGTATGGCCATTATTTTGGAGGAACTGCTTATTATGCATGCTGTGTGAACAATAAAATATAAACCTGTTCAACAATTATATTATGCATTATAACTTGGAATTTGCTTGTATTGCTCTATCATTCAAACTTGAAATTTGCTTGTATTGCACCAAAGCATGTGTAGTTGTGGTTAGTGGATGATTATTTGAAGTCTCAAAAGTCAAAACTCACCTATTCACCTTTACTCTATATATCCTTTATGTCGTAAAATGAGACATTGATTAATGCTATTACCATGAATTACTATTTACATTTTAAGATCTTAGTAGCTGCTAAAGGCTGAAGCACCTTTTAACAAGATTCTGTCTTACCATTAATGTTGTTTTCTTATATGATTTTCAATTTGGATGCAGGAAGCACTCAGATAGAATCGAGCACTCTGCTTATTATTCACCACACTATGTAGACATTGACACTGAACCTACCTCAAGTGAGCATGATATTCTTGGAACCTAGATTTTTTTCCTCCCAATCATGTATCAATTCTGTGATTCTGATATGCATATGCTTTTCTTTCAGTTTGTTTCCTTTGTGTAAGAGGCCTTTGTACTAATACAAAATTTTTGGTTTTACAAGAAGTTGCAGGAAACCTCGATTTCTTAGGAGGCGGCTCATTAAACAGCAAGAGGAGGCATGGCTTGAATTTCATTTTCAACGTTTTGCAGAGTTGCAACTGGCCCAAAAATCATTGTCCACTTCACCCTATTTAGGCTTCAACATGGACTGCTTAAAAGTTTCAGATGGTGTGTAGTAATATACTATTATGGATTGCATATTTTTTGCATGGCCAGTTTCATTACAGTTCTCTTTTCCTATCTTCACTATTATTTTTTGCCTCTATCTGAATTATTTCATACTTCTATTAGAAAATTCAGATTTTAATTCTTAGCCAACAAAATAATAGTTGTCATTTAAAGCCGGATCTGGTTTTGCATATTGCTTCTGGCTGACTGCCTGTCATGTTTGACTTAACTTTAGTTTTTCATATTGAAAAAACACCTTTTTTAAGCTAAGAAAACGATTAGTTTGTTTTATGCGGAATTCTTTTTTAATTTTGGGTCTAAAGGAAGTCTCATAACACATCTTACAAAGAGAATGAGGATTAGGACATGATGGAATTGGAAAGAAGCAGAGTGCATTGCAGGAAAAATAGTCACAGTGAAAATATCGACAGTAATTTTTAGTTTTTATGCACCTAAGTTCTTTCTTTGGGGCTTGTTCTCGCTAAACTTTGGTGCATGATTTCTTTGTGACCTGTTCTCGCGCGATCCAAATTCAGATCTTGAATTGACATTCATCACACTAAGCCTGTTTCTTCCATTGAACAACCTGATTCATGAGTCTTAGGAGTTTGATCAGCACCAAGGGCTACTTTCAGCCTTCTACTCCAGCTCAACACAATTCCAAATTTCCCTGCATAGATTATACGCATGTTATTAATTATTAGGTACAATAATATTATGAATTTGACACATCTCATCAAGCAACCATTTCCAGATTTGAAAGCCATAATTATAAGAAACATTGGAACTAGAATTTTAGTATATTTATCTTTCAGAAACAGATATTGTGTAGTGCTTTGCCAATGTGGTAAGTGGTCACACTTAGGAAACTGAATGGTGACTGGTGACTACTGGCCAAAAGGTGTAAATGTAAATAATCCAATTAAATTAGTTAAAAATTCCAAACAGATAGTAATATCTGCTGTAGATATATATAAATACTTGTGAGAGAATCCTTCAAAGTTCCATTTGGAACAAAGTCATAAACCAGCATTTGTTCTTCTCGTTCAAAGCAGAATCCCACAAGGCTAACCAGATTGTTGTGGTGGACCCTTGAAAGGAGTTCAATTTCAGCTTTGAATTCTAGCCCTCCCTACTTTGATTCTCTTTGAGCTCGTTTTATGGCTACCATTTGCCCATTGGGAAGACTTCCCTGATAAACCTGTGAACATTTACTTGATAGTCTATTGTTAGAAGTATATAGTTAAATTTCTGTCAAGAAATGTTACATTTATTAAAATGTTCTTATAAAATTTGTTGCTAATGAATGACTAGCATGTTTGTGTTTCTGCCAGGTGTTTCTAAATCATACTTATACACTATTATGAAAAAAGTATAGGGTGAAAAGCCTTCAAGGCACAGACCAAAAAAAATAGAACAGTCAATTAATATATATATATATATATATATATTTCTTTTCTATTTTAATTTTTTGGTCCAAAAAAACAATTCAACTGACAGAAAATACTTAGTGAACTGTTGAGAACAAATATCAGGTAAGAAGTATTCTCATGAGAACAAGAAATCATGACCAGTCATGTATGGTTGTATGATTAAACTTTGATATTCTTATATGGATAGTTCTCATCCATCCTTTATGTTTGTACATATGTATAAATCACAACAGTGCATTAGAGCTAACAAGAAACATTCAAGACCTTTCCATAACCCCCTGATCCAATATCATTGTCTTGTGAGAAGTTGTTTGTGTATTTCTTAATTTCTTCAAATGCAAACCGCCTTGTTGCTTTTAACTGAGGAGTGCCATAGTTGCTTTTATTTGGATCCCAATTTCCTGCATTTTGTGTAAATTAATATTAATCAACAGAATTCCATATAACTCTAGGAACTGAGTTTATAATCATTTACCAAAAGGATTGCTTTGAGAAATGGCTCTTTCTGCCCTTCTCTTATGGCAGAAAGCATAAACACTTGCAAGGACTAATAACACAAGCATAACGGAAGAACCACCAATTGCTGCTCGAATAATTAAGTTTGTGCTTGATGAATTAGTTGACTCCTTAGGTCCTTTATTACGAGAAAGATAGACAAATTAGTATTATTATTTCTGTCTCTAGGAAATGGGGTGAAAAAGTTAGTAGTGTAGTTACCATCACCTTGGTCTCCTGTAATAAAATAATATGGACTAGTAGTACTTAGGTTGCCAAGAATAGCGCTTATTGTAGATTTGTCTTGTCGGTCAAAAAGATCTTGGCCTCGTGGGAAAATTTGTATGGTATACTCAAAACTATGAAATGGATCTGAAATGATTAAAGAAACTATGAAATGGTATAATCAAATATTTTTGCTTTTACCATTTTAATACATAGTATGAAATGAATAAAGAAACTGAAATTGCCAACAATAGAGCATTTATTAGATTCTAAGGTTCCACACTCACAGCTTTGGTGACAAAGGATTGGTATAACCCATCCAAAGCTGTTGCTCAAAGCCTCCTTGGTATCTTTATTAGGTACCACTTTTTCCCCAATTTTTTGCATTCTGACACGGACAACGCCTTATACAATTGTTATAACCTTAACATTATGTAGCACACTTGCATATCACCACCAACATCGTTTACCCATAGGACATCAACCTTTTGATTCACCAAGAGTTTCTTTACCCATACTACATTTGACAGGGAAAAAAAACATTAATTAAAAATGCTCAAATAACTCATGAATGGGTAACCACAATTTCAAATTCACAGACCATGACCCTCCCCAGTCCCCATACCATATTTCCTCTAACATAGTCTTGGTACAATAATCTGGAAGTTGTAATGGTGTTAGGTGATGTAATGTTGTAATTCCACTAAATTCGTGTTAAATGCTTTTAATATATGATGTGGTTTTAATAGTTGTATGTATTGCATACGTAGGTGTAAAATAATTTAAAAAAATATATAAACAAACATATACGATTATTAACAAAATAAAATAATCGTAGTTGTATGTTGAGATATAAAAAAAAAACAAAACATACCTACGAAGACGGTTACAATTAAAAAACTGTCATCATAGATTGACATACGATGACGGTTTTTTCTAAATAACCGTCTTCGTTTATGTTTAAAAAAAATTAAAATAAAATAGAAACAATGATGGTTATTACGAAAAACCCGTCATCGTATGTCAACGTACGATGACAGTTTTACTTAATAACCGTCTTCGTAGGTTTTAATTTAAAAAAAAAACTAAAATAAAAAAGAAACGATGACGGTTATAAGGAAAACCCGTCATTGTATGCTGTCATACAATGACGGTTTTTCTTAATAATCATCATCATTTGTGTTCTATTTTAAAAAAAATTAAATTTAAATAAAAAACCTACAAAGACGGTTACTAGGTAAAACCTTCATCGTATCATCATTGTATTTTATTTAAAAAAATTTAAATTTTCTTTTAATAAATACCTACGAAGACGGTTATTACGAAAAAACCGTCATCGTAGGCCAAACTACGATGACGGTTTCTTCGAAGAAACCGTCTTCGTAGGTATTTATTTTAAAAAATTTTAAATTGAAAATAAATACCTACGAAGACGGTTATCACGAAAAAACCGTCATCGTAGGTTTTTCATTTTTTTAAAAAGTTAAAATTGAAATTAAATGGAAACGAAGACGGTTATTAAGAGAAAACCGTCATCGTATGCTGACATACAATGACGGTTTCTACGAAGAAACCGTCATCGTAGGTTTTTCATTTTTTTAAAAAATAAAAATTGAAATTAAATGGAAACGAAGACGATTATTAAGAGAAAATCGTCATCGTATGCTAACATACGATGACGGTGTTCCGTAATAACCGTCGTCGTTTGTATTTAATTTATAATATAAAAAAAAAAGAAAATTATAAACGATGACGGTTTTGAGAACCGTCATCGAAAGACCCCCCTTTTCAATGACACGCAGATCAATGACGGTTCAAGAACCGTCATCGTAGGGCTTCAATAACCGTCATCGTTTGCGCTGTGTGTAGTAGTGTTAGCATTTTCCAGAATAGTAAAAAAACAAATCTTTTATGTCTATGACTGCATGAATTTTGCTATCGATGAGTTCAAAGGCCAGCTAAAATCGAAAACTGATTGACTTTATAATAGTCAACAAACATGTGCCAATCATCTTCTGCGTTGGTGGAGCAAAATGAGCAGTGTGTTGGGCATTCAATTCCATGTTTGCTAAGCCTTTTCCTTGTTGGTAAACAACCTCTTAAGAATCTCCAAACAAAATGCTTTATCCATGGTCCAGGCATTTTGAAGTGGTCATTATCAATGATGTTATTTATAATAGCATGATAGACACTTTTAACATTGTAAGAACCATTGTTACTGTACCTCCAAATTAACTCATCCTCTGCATGAATGTTGAACAGTGGTATTTGCTAAATTCGGTTGGAGTTTGCAGCATCAAAAAGTGTGTCAAGAAGATCTATGTTCCAAGCATTTTTCTCGTGTTCAATAAGGTCACCCTCATTTAGATCTTCAAGACCAGAGATAGGAGGAGATGTGATGCATGAGTGTCCTTGGGAAGATAACCACGGCTGATTCTAAACTTTGACAAAGAAGTCATTTCCAAGCCTCCAATTGATACCTTCCTTCACCAAGTCATTTCCAAGCCTCCATTTCATTTCTTCCTTCACCACTACCCGTGAAGCATTGATCCTATGTCAAACAAAACTTGGATTATGTCCAAGAGGAGCATCCAAAAAATTTCCTACTAGAAAATATTTTTAGATTTGAAAACCTTAGAAACAATAGTATCATGGTAGGTTATTAGTTGCCAACCTTACTTCCCTAGCATGATAAGATTAAAAGCATGAAGGTACCTAAAACCCACACCTCCCTAATCTTTTTTCATTGTTAATTTTTCCCAATTTAACCAGTGCATTCCTCTTGTTGACTGGTTTTTATTTTTCCACCAGAAAGAACTTATTATGTTCTCTAATTCATTTTGTAAAGTGGAAGGAAACAAAAAAAAAACATTCATGCAATAAGTAGGGCTGGATTGAACACCTGACTTTATGAGAATTTCTTTATCAACCTTCGAAAGAAATTTGGTGGACCAGTGATTGATGCGATTCTAGAGTATGTCTTTGAGGTATCCCAAAATAGATTTTTTTTCTTCCTTCCAATAATAGATGGTAGCGCGAGGTATTTCCTGATCCAATCATTTCTGAAACTCCCAAAAACAAGATATTTCATGCCTTACATTTGTGGAAGTGTTGGAACTGAAGAAAATTTTAGATTTCTGGAAATTGATCATTTGGCCTTATGCTTGTCCATAAGAATCCAGAATATTCTTTAGAATATTTGCTTCTCCTTCATCTGCCCAGCAAAAAGGAAAATAGTCAAGCAAATAATAGGTGTGAGAGGATAGAAGATCCTCTACACACCTTCACTCCATGGATTTCACCTCTCCTCTCATAATATTTTAGAAGTGATGAGAGTCCCTCAATGCAAAGAATAAAAAGGTAAGGTGATAGTCGTCACCTTGCCTTAAACCTCTCCTTGGAGATATGTGCCCAACTAAATCACCATTTTGTTGGAATAATCGAAAATCTAGAAAGCGGGGGGAGGGGGTGAATATATTCTTTTCAAAATATTTACATAATCGTTATTTAAAATCAATTAAACCATACCCTTCATTGTAATCAATGTTTTCTCAAAAACTTGTTGTGAAAGATAATGAATACACAAACAAATTAAAAACATAATTTTATGGCCCTTTCATATCAATTCTATCTCCAAGATTGATAAACAAAACAAAGGTTTAGAGAAAGAGAGAATCACACTTAGAACTTATACCTGTTCAGTCCTGAAAAGAACCTACATCCAGTTGTTCTAAGACACCTGAGAACTTCCACTATAGAGAACCAAGTACAAACATTATGCAGATGCATTTCTCTAAAATTCTACTCTTCCCTCGAACCCTACAACAAAAATGATTAGGAGTTGAAACCCTATCAACTAACACAAACTCTTAATAACCCTAATCAAGATCAGAATTTAGAAAGTAATCGAAATTAGATTGAGTACACCTTGATGTGCATATCACAACATGTTCAAGCTTTTCCTTTGATTATCAAACCATCATGAAGAATGAATGAATCTTGATCAACTCGAATCTCTTGTGGAAATACATAGTAGTTCCCTTAGATGATCCTCAAAATGTGTTTTCTAAAAGATAAGATCGAATCATAGTCACTAATGAGAAAGAACAAGTGGGGGTATTTATAATTTTAACAGATAAAATTGATTTAATCAATTATCAAATGTGGTAATCGATTAATTCATTCAAATCCCTCTTTGTTCTGTATTTCCAGAAACATGATAATCGATTACAAATTGTGGTAATCGACTATCTCATTTCACATAGAGCTTCTCAAGCTTTTATGGTTATGGAATAAATTATCAAATGTGGTAATCGATTATTTCGACACATAAAGAACTCCAAAAGTTTTCAGACACAATCTAATCAATTACTAAATGTGGCAATCGATTATCTCGAGCCACAAAGACTTCCTTCTGGCTTATATAATCGATTACTTAAAATGGTAATGGATTCATTTGATGATTCTTGCCAAATTTCAAGAGAAGTGAATTATGTTGCTTGTTCTAATACTTTGTAATTGATTACTAAACTTGGTAATTGATTACACTGTGTTGAACTGATTGCTTCTAAGAAACTTTGAGATCAATGCATTTATCTTATCATGTTTGATTTCTATTAAGCATGGATAATAAAGCTAACTCTAAAACACTCAACATGCCTAATCTAAAAACATTCAATACGAATGTCACATCTTTACAAACTTGTTTAACATTGTAAAATTATTAAAATAAAAGATCCTAAGATTAATCTTCAAGTCTTCAATTGCTTTTATTCAACACATTTAAATTAATACTATAGTGTACAGTTTTGAGACAAAGATGAATGTAGCCACCTCTCATGAAAGCCCATTTTCCTCATCAGAGTTAGCAAATAATCCCAACTAACTCTATCAAAAACTTCGCTAATGTCAATTTTGAGAGCCACCTCACCAATTTATCCTTTCCACTTACCTTTGATATTGTGGATAATTTGAGGCCAAAAGAACATTGTCAAGGATTGAATGGTCTTCTATAAAAGCCTATTGTTCCGGGGAAATTCATTTTGGTAGGACTTTTTTTAGATGGTTTGCAAGGACTTTTGAAAGGATTTTGTAAAGAACATTGCAAAGGGATATTGGTCTAAAGTCTTTCATACTATTGGGATTTCTGTTTTTTGGAATAAGGATAATGGTGGTTTCATTTACCTTTTGTGGAAATTTTCCTGATTCTAGCCAAGCAATATTAGAATGGAAGACTTAATTACCATAAAGGTGCCAAAACATTTTGTAAAAAAACTTGGTTAGTCCATCTGGTCCCGGGGATTTGTTAGAATTCATATAAAAAAGAGCTACACGAAATTCTTCCAAAAGGAAAGAGTTCAAGAGAAAGTCATTGTCATAAGCAAAAATGCATTGAGGAATATTATTGATAATGGGCATGAAAGCATTACAATTATTCTTAGCTTGAAACAAATTATTGAAATAAAAAGTAGTTACATCAGGCAGACCCTTGTGGTTATGGACCAAAATTCCATCCTCACCAGTGAGAGAAGAAATAATATTTGTGGCTTTCTTGACATTTGCTGATTTGTGAATTTTTTTTTGAATTGATATCTCCATCTATTAATCATAGAACTTTTTCCCTCTGACGCTAATATGACTCCTCTTGATATATAAGAATTTTTAGCTTTCTTGGATCTCTGAAAAACGTAAAACATCATTAGAATCATGTGATTGGCAGATAGCATCAAGCTTGTCTCTACAAGCTTCAATTTGGTCTCTATATTGCCTTCTTAGAGCCCGCTCCAATTGTTCATCTCTTTGGTGCAACAACTTATTTTTGAAATAATATCATTAGACAGAGAACTAGTCCAACCAGTATGAACCACCTCATCCAGATCAGGTTCTAAGAGCCAGGAATTTTCAAACCTGGATTTTTTACTGAAAAAAAATTCTTTTAATGTGTCTTGATGGAGGAGAATTATTTTGTATTGCTTTGTAACCATAAAAACAAAGCAAAAATTATAGCTTAGCATATTTCCCTGTTCTCACCTACTTGCATGCCTTCATTTTTGGGTACCACATTGCCTCTATACAAGACCATCTTAAACATATTGACCTGTGAAATGTGAATATATTCAGGGGGAAATGCTAAAAATCAATAGCAAATATAACACATTTTTGAAAACTTTTTACCCATCTTTAGCAGGCTCAAATTGCCTAACGTATTTAATTTAATATTGGTCACCATAATAATGAAGATATGGACTACCTCTGTTCCTATATATAAGATCTTTTTAATTAATTTACACTCTTTAAAAGTAATTAATTTAGTTAATCACATTAAATTTATCAATAATTTTTATTACTCTTCCAAGATTATCCTTCATTTCTTTCTTCACTTAGTTGTTTTTCACCTAATTAACTAAAGTGACTTCTTTTTATCTCCAATCCTAATAAGAGAGAGTGCAATTAATTAAAGATATTATAGGAAACAAATAATTAATGCATCAAACAATTAGAAGATGTTTTTATATAAAGAGACAAACAATAAAGCAAAAAGGGTCTTATATATAGAACAAAGGTAGCATAATTAAATTATCAATTATTAGATATATATCAGATCTTATATTTTATATAATTTTTTTTTTGTAGAAGAAAACAATATTTAAAAAATCGAACCAAACTGATCTGGCGACTCAAACACCCCATAGAACTGAGACATTTTAGAATTAGAGAGAATTGATTAAATCGATCTAAAACAAGAGTTGAATTGGTCTTTTCAATTTTTTATATACATTTTTTATTTTTTTATTTTTAAAATAAATAAAATACACACTTAAATATATCATAGTATAAATTATTTTGTCAATTATGATTAATTTTATCTTATGAAACGTATAATTTAGTCATTTATAATTTTATAGATCCTAATTTTTTATATTCAATAATTTATTACTTAAAATATCATATAATATTAAAAAATATTTAACCAGTTCAACTATAGTTGAACTATTAAACCTTGAATCAATGTCTTCACCAATTTAATCATTAGTCGAATTTTAAAAACATTGAAAAAAAGTGATAGAATGGAGAGACATCCCCAAACTACCATACGGAAAGTGTCGATAACACGCTGAAGCTATCAACAGATGTCCACTTAGAAGATTACTATACAGGTTTGAATTGAAAGTATTTCTATCCAATTACATTTACTCAATTAGGCACTAGGCACTAACAGATCTGCTTGGAGAGAGTTGTCCACCAAGCAAGAAAGTGACATAAGAGCTTTAAGGATTCAAATCCACACAAATAAAAAAAGTAGGAGTTTGTACCGAATTCTTAATTACTTGTCTCATCTGACTTGATAATATCAACTGCATAATTGGGAGGCTGTGGACAATATGTCCTTGTTGAGCCTAAACACTTAGACAACTATACCATCCATACATTAAGAGATGTATTTAAGTGCGCTTATTTGTATACAAAGACAGTTATCCTTATTTTGTCTTGCTGTTTGACTTAAGCATTAAACTATCTCCATAAATATTCACCCATCTATAACCAGAAAAGCACCATTGTGGTCCATTGTTAAGCTTTACAAAGTAATCAAAGCGTCCCAACCCACCCCTTACTGATAACTACAAACACCCTACCATGCATATTCTGTTTGGGTCATCTTTTCTTTGTTTAGTCAAGTCTTCTCAACAAGTACTCTACCTGCACTTCTTTTGTGAGAGGCATTATCCAATCTCCATAAAGATTTGCAATCAAACTAGGCTTGATTTTATACACAGGAGTGGCTATATTGCCTGTTTCACCGATCTTCACCACCTGGCCATATTGTCTTGCTTTAATTTCTACCCTCTTCTTGACTAATTCCTCCACTGTTTCATATGTCAACAACTCCAGCAAAAGTTTCCTGTCCTGTGAAGCATGGACTAATGTAGCATCAGAAAATTACGTATGATATCTAGAATCAAAATGAAAAATAAGATGAATCAGGTATGCAGAAGTTTACTTTCGCTTCAATGGCAGCTACATATTCAGAAGGGGCATCTTGAAACTTTGCCTCAGCAACAAATTTGCCATAGTGGATTCTTTTTGAGAGAGCCTGTAATGGTGCTGAAGCATTATAGCGAAAACTTGGAATTTGTACTAAACTACCGCTACATGATTATGATATCAAATGTTCAGAGTCAAGAATGAGAATTAAAGGACCACTCACTTGATGCTCTTCCACTATTGAGTACAGTGACCTGTTATTAATTGTATATTTCTTGTAAAGTTTATTAGCAGCTGTTCTTTAATCAACTTTACAAAGTAGAGCTAGAATATTAAAAACTTAGCTAATATCATTTTGTTACTCAGGAATGATGGACCATGTTTCAGAAGTCAATGAGCTGAACATTATATTAGTGTTTAGGTGCATATACTCTACATTCAGTACTTAGTGCAACAGAAGTGAGATTCTTTTGCACACAAATTGATACTAATGGCTAAAACTGTCTAAGCACCATTAGATTTCAACTTTGGAATAAAAGATCCTTAGCAAGTTCTTGTTGAGGCTTGTAGCATGTGCGCAACCTTAGAATCAACCTCCTCTCCCTCTAAACTTTATTATTACCGAGAAAAAGATCCTTACAAATGAATTGAGTTTCTTAGTAAAGTGTACATGAAGGAAAGCATCTAAGATAAAAGAAATACTTACAATTAACAATATCATTTTGATGTAGTGCATGATGATGTGAAACAAAATACTATCCCAACTGTCCCTTTTAGTACAAATGACGAACTAAATTTATGATTTTGTATCTACACCATCTAAAACCTCTTTAGTGAGTTTATTGTAACTATCACACTTCAGCTTCTTATAGAGTTTTGAAAATAATAAAAAGTCTTCCATAACACAAGAAGCTTAATTAGTACCTGCAAGCAAAGAGTGTCACAAACAGCAACAGATCCACAGTTATCATCATCTCCTGCTTTTACCAATCTTGGAAGGAGATCATTAAAATACGTATTCCAAATCTTATTGTTTATATTGATAGAATCAGCACAGTGATGCAGAACCTAGTATAAGTACAAGGAACAATTGAAGGTAGATTAGTCAAAATCCAATCAGAAATACAACGCATAAGCTAAAAAAGAAACACGATTTTATTTTATTGACAGCTAAGCAATTCAGTTAACTGAAGTAAGGAGTTACTATTATGGAATAACTAAAATGTATGGACTATGGACAGGCTTTGACAATCAAATGGAAGAAAGTATGTTTTATAAAGTGGCTTGTATGTCTTCCATGGGATAGGCTTGACATGCGACTTAATCCAAACAAAGCTCATGATGCAACGCATGCAAAGTTTGGTGAATCTTTAGCAATTTGATGGATTTTCTCTCGATTTGACCCATGACAGTAGGCCTATAATTCTTTGTAGATCAAATCAAGTTAAACTCTATGTCCATTTTTATTCTCCTTATTTTACAATTTTATGACTTTATCTTTATGGACATATGAAAATATAATCGTAAACATAACATTTTATTAGAGAAACAGATACAGATATTGCTTCTTGAGTTTTGAGAACAGATGACTCACGTGTAACATGTGGGCAACAAAACAATCTAGTATTCTTCATAACACAAAAAACTAAGTACACGTGGCATTCCTATTGAAGCATTATAAGAATTTAATATTTTAAATTGAAGAGGTGATGCCCCCATGTTATACAGCAGCTGGTTGTCTCAAAATAAGAATTGAAGTTGCTTCACTTTTAAATGCGACTTTAATATACTACTATGATTATGATATGCCAATTGGTAGTAATCAGTCTCTCATTCTCACTAAAAAGAGTAAGTACAAGCACAATCATTAACCAATCTTCACCCATCTATCTTATAAAAAAAAAGGGAAAGCTTAAATATTCTCACGAGGCTAGAAGAAGGAAACCTGTTTGTCAACAAATGAATTTTATCTAGTGAAAGAAGATAGAATTCCAAAACCTGCGGGTACTGCAAAGGTGGAAGCATTGGCTCAGGTAAGCATTCAGGGAAGAAAGCATGCTCATCTGGGCTCTTGTATCTTCCCACCTATTTCCAAAGGGAAGCCAAGCAGAATCAGTTAAATGATGATTTCATGACTCTTTTCTATTCCATATTTTTACTGTCTCAGAATTGTAATAACCTGTGAATGAAGCTTTTCAGTTTGCAAGACCATGTACTCGACCAAAGACCCATTAAAACCATCCATGAAGAATGCATCTTTGTCATATGCATCTGCATTGTAAGAATACTTAGCTCTCTCCAAAAGATTGACTATTATGCTATCCTCCTCCCTAATCAAAGAGTTCCGGATGCCATCTAAAGTCAAGGTCTTACTCTCATCCACCCTCTTTTTACCTGTATGTCTGTACAAAATGAAACTGTTCAAAGTTGATCTACATGATAGCAAAATACTATCCATTTCTAAGGTTTAAGTGAATCGAGGACTTAAATTACCATTATTGTGATAAACTCAAAAGAAAGGGAGGATTAACACATCGGTGTAAGGAGAACATAATGAGAAGTGAGACTGATAGTCTAGAGGGAGATGGAGGGAATTCATTTGTAGGAAATGGCAATATAAATTGGAAGTATAAATTTTGGGAGGTTGGAAAGAATTCAGCAGCTTCAGTTGTTTTAGTTTCTACCTTACTGCTGTAATTTCCATTTCTCAATGCTGAAATTCTAGATTCCAATCCCAATTTTCATAATGAAAAAGAGGTTTCTATCCTATTGTAAAATAAACTCTCACTTGATCCCACAGAGGGACCTTAACAATTTAAAGATAAAGACATTCTGAAATAATAATAACTAATAGATCACCATTATACCAAAAGCTTAAAACATGGAGAGAGCATCGAAATGTTGAACATCTATATGTTTGCATTCTTCTTGTCAAAAGGAACTAGCTGCTCTGTGGATAGGAGATTACAAGTATGTGTGTGTGTGCGCGTGAGCGTATGTGTGTATACATATACACATGCAGATATACATTATACTTGATGTATGCATACATTATAAAAACAAAAAGAGAAAGACTTTATGTATGCATATTTGGTCTTGAAAGCACAAGTTTTATGGTTGTACTTTCATTAACAATTATGAATTGAGTGAACAGAAGGTAACCCAATACTGGCACTAAGTTCCATTATTTGGATTCTTTAACTTAGTACATAACGTAAATAATCCATTATTTAGATAAACTGTTTTGTGCATCTTCATCTGAAAACACAGGCGCATTAGAAATGACAAGATTGTTGGATACCCAAATTTCAAATTCAAATGAGTGAACTGAGATTGGTGGCATCCATTCCACCATACCAATTACCAAATGCATAATGAAAGCCATAACATCTGAACCTAAAAGAGATGTCTTTCGAAAGCCATAAAATCATGAAGGGAAAAAGCCTTGTTCAGCAACAAAAGAGGACATAGCTTAGACAATTAGCTCACTGGGCATTATCCCAACATTTATCAATGACATGACACATAATAATCATGTATTGAATTTGCAGAAACATAATAGAAATTATCGAAAAAATGAAGCGTGGGTGAAAAAAAGCACCTTATTCGAAAGGAAGGAGGGGGAGAAGAGGAAGCAGTTGAAGCAATGACTCGACACCCTTTAATGGAAAGAGAGCTTTTGTTGAGAAAAATGGCGGATTTCGAAGGAAAATAGGATACGGGTATGCTACTACCATGGTGGGGCTGATGAAACCGCAACACTGCTTCCATTGTTTATTGCAAAAGTGACAGTGACAGCGATAGTGACCGACACAACAACCTAAACGAGACAAGCGGCGCTGAAATATGTCTTGCCAACACAATCGGGCTGGGACAGCCTACCCCTTACACGTATGCACATAGGGGTACTATGATTTGAATTGACCAAAATCTATCCAGACTATTTGGATCGGATTATTTATATATTAAATTAAAATTAAATCGATCAAAATTATTTATGTGTGGATTGGATTATAGATTTAAATTTATAAATTTGATTAAAATCGAATCGATCAAAAATTTTACAATTATTTGGTTTTGTTTAAATATTGTTAATATTGGATTCCAAGTATTGGAACTACAAATATTTATAATATTAACATATCATATTTTGTTCATTTGTTTCAGCAAATATGATTGTAACAAATTTGATTTCACCAAAGTTTATTGCAAGAAATAGTTTGTAGGAAATAGTTGCGATGCAGATTATTATAATAAATCTCATAAAAAAAATTTGTTTTAATTTGTATTAGTCTATTTTAGAATATTATATTAATGGTATTAAATGAATCAGTTCTACTACTTTCAGACATTTAATAATATTGTGTTAGTGTAAATAGTCATTTTCATATCTGAATATGTATAGCACTAATAATTTCATCCTCGAAAGATGGAAACTCAAATTTTAGTATCTGAAAGTGAAAAAGTACGGCAGATTCATTCATATGTTACCACTAATGAAAGAGCCTAGTGTCACAAAGGGACAAAAATGTCAAAAAAATGATTATCAACATGACTGTTGACTAGATTGGACAAAAATGTTAGTAAGTTTTCATTAGACCAAAATGTCAATAAGTTTTATTTGGACAAAAATATCTTATGTGCCAATGACCTGAGAAGACAAACAAATAGTTATAGCAAATTTGCAATGCATGTAAATGGATATACTAAAATTTGAATTTTCATCTCAGAACGAATTTACCAGCGCTCTACACATTTATGGACGAAAAAATGACTATTTATCCTAAATTGCATTTTACCCTTAAATGAAACAAAATTTGAGATTTAACAAATTTGTCCAATGGAAACTTACTGACATTTTGGTCAAATTTACCCACATTTTGATCCAATCTATTCTGCAGCCATGTTGACAATCATTTTTGTGACATTTACGTTCCTTTGTATCACGTAGACTCTTTCATTAACAGTAACATACGAAAGTTAATAGAAGAATAGATTTGTCGCACTTTTTCACTTTCAAGGACTAAAATTTGAATTTTCATCTTTTGGGAACGAATTTGTCGGGTCTCTACACATTTAGGGATGAAAATGACTATTTACCCTATTGTTTTAATTATAATGAATATTTAGATGAATCATGATATAAAATAGTAGTTCTAAGACAAAAAAGATCAAATTTAAATGGGTAACCCATTGGACTGAACCGTTCATAAACGGGTTGGGTTGAGTTTCGAAAAAATAAATTCTGAAAATCGAACTGAACCCAATCGATCAAATTTAATTGGATTGGGTCCTAAATTTTGCCAAAAACGATCAAAACCGACTCTGAACACCCCTAAATGCGCGTAAATATATACACCAAGAAAATAGGTATTTGTGATTCATTGTAGTTTGATTTTTTAATAAAATAATCCTAATCAAGCATATAAAACATTTATAATTTAATTTGATTCAATTTTTATTTAAAATAAAATTTGAATAAAATCAAATTAATATTTTATAGTTTGATTTGATTTTTTAAAATTTTAATATGTTATTTCATTAAAAATTATATACTATATTTTTATCTTTTAAATTAAATTGTATTAAAAATTATTAATAATAATTTACAAAACATATTAATATATTAAACATTTTATAATAAAATTTTATCAAATTTTTATCTATTTTAAATCAAATATATATTAAAAAACTCATCTAAAAAATAAAGTAATATATATTGTATAAGTTTCATATATATTATGTTAATATATATTCTGAAAATTAAGTGATGTACAATGCACAACATTAATGTAATATAAGTATCACAATTTGATTTGATTTCAAAAACACAAACGGCAAATCAAATCAAACTAATCAGTTAGAAAAATATATCATCCAAACAAATTAAAAAAATCGATTTGATTTAATTTTTGATTTTTGATTTAGATTTATTTTGATTTAAACACTCCTAAAACAGAGCATCTATAATGCATAGATGCTTATTTTAATTTTATGAATCTTACATTCCACATATATTTTAATTAATACTCTATATAAAAGTTTACTCTAATGTTAAGGTTGCTAAAGTGGGTACTCTACGGGTCTTATAATGGTTAAAAATATATTATTTATGGTATAATATTGTGAAGTAACTGTTACTTATAAAAGCAACTACATGTATATGCTCCAGTGAAAAAAAATTGAGTGCCTAAAATTAAACAATTCATGTAAGTATTCCCGTTGGAGATTCTATAGGTGTATTTGTTTCCCTCTAGAAAATATGTATTCTCTACGCGAAAAAATCTTGTTCGAGTTTGATATAGACACATGTATTTTATCATAATATTAAATATTAATTATTTATATATGTATAATTGGTGATTGTTACGAACAATTACAATAATTTTTAAACTATTTTACATTTTCAATTAATAAAAAAATTCACTGAATAATTTATTTTTTTGTATAATTATAATTGGAGTTCTCATCTTGATAATTTGATTCCCTAAAAAAAGGATTTGGAGTTCTCATCCTGATAATTTGCATAGACATTTAATAAAAAACTTATTACATGAATTATTGAAACTTTGATTCTAATTACATAACAGCACCAAATTAAAATACTTATGTGGAAGTATATCTAATTTTTCTTTTTTTAAAAAGAAATCCAAAATTTGTAACACGTACCTGGAGTATTTTCCTGACAAATGATGAATACTTGATCTCAAACACCAACATAATCACGAACAGAACGACGCATGATAAGGTTTGGGTTCTCCAAAGTCTCTTCTTCATCGTCACGTTCGTTGATTCTTGATTCAATTCAAGCCTCTTTCTCATGATCAATTAATGGTCATAGAATATAATCTGCGTTAGAAGAAATTTTTGAACCCCATGCATATAAGAAGCCATGGAGATGGACGCGTGTTTGAAAGAGTCAAAGGAACCTTATTTTATAACTTGATTTTTTATATCAAATTCAGCACTTATGCTGAAGCTTTAGGCTTCAACCTTTTGATGAGAAAGCAGGAATAATGAGGTTTTATGCACAAAAAGTCAAAAATAAATGAATGAAACGTGTACACGACGGAATCAGATTTTTTTCCTGTTTTTTTTTTTTTACTCTACTTAAATAATGATGTTTAGTGAAAGAAAATTTAAATATCTTTTTACTTCTTGTGTTCTAACATTTTTTCCGTCCATTATAAAATTAGATATTGTTTTTAATTTTTAATTTTTAATAGTTAAAATAATTTAGATAACACTTTGAACAATAAAAAAAATATTATCCAAAGAGTTATAAGAATAAAAAATAAAACAAACATAATTTACGAAAAATAAAAACAAAAAAAAAGTATAAAGACAAAAAGTATGTTTTTTTTTTAAAAAAAACACTAAATTGTAAAGACTAAAAATATATTAAAAATGTTAAATTGTAAGAACTAAAAAACATTAAAAAAACACTAATAAATCATTGATCTGAATAGTATTATAGATTCAATTCTTTTAAATAAGATATTGGATTCAAATATTAAGATAAAAATGTAATTAAAAAAAGATAATCCACACTAATATCAATTAAGAAAGAAAATGCTGTGAATATTGTTCACTTAAAAAATAGTGATGAAATGATTTATTTGTAATTTTTTAAAATTTTGTCACTACAATATTGTAACGCTGTAATTAGTAACGAAAAAGTAATTTTTTGTCGTTAATATATTATTTTTCTGTAGTGATTATTTGTTAGTACTATAGATAAACTTTAATTTACAATATGAAACAATTGTTTTTTTTTCTAGAATTTAAACTTACATGAATTTTATTTCTAACTTTTTCACAGTATTCAAAACATTTGATGTCGTGTTCCAGAAGTTCAATAAAATTTGTGAAGAATTACTGTTGTTATGAGTACTTTTTGCGTGATTTATTCTAAAAATTCATTCTCAGCCTCATCTTCAACAAGATTTTCAGTAACACTAGTCAATTTGTCATACATTTCTTCTAAGTTCTCTTTAAATTGATAAAATATTAATTACTAATTAATACCTCTCTGGATTAATAAATTTTGATGATTATATAATTATTATATTATAAACGTATTATTTTATTTAGGTGAAGAAATGAAACAAATTAAAAAAGCAAACAAAAATATATTTGAATTTAAATATGTATTATTTTATGTTGTTGTCGTTCAACATCTAAAGATGCATGTATGATTGTATGTACCTACTAGAGGAATGAGGTAGCCAAAGTTGACATTTTTAACATGTTTACTTAATTAGTTATAATGACAGCTACCAATGTATAATTTAAATAATAAAAAAAAGAATCAATGTGTTAATATATATATATATATATTGCATATTGGGACCATTAACTTTTCTAATTACTTTCATGTCTCCAAAAATTACTTGAACAAGCCCAATAATGTCAAAAGTATTCAAGTACATAAAAGTAGAATAAAATGAAGAAAGCAAATCGATTGGAGTCTCACCCTAGCCAAGAAGCCAAATTCTATCCTATTCATAACTCATCTATGCTATAGAATACCAAAACTAAAGTTAGGATAATTAGGGAGGTAAAGTAGTATCTCCAAGTTAATTCATACACTTAATAATAAGTATAATTTAAATATTTATGTTCAATAAATATTATAATAATTTAATTATTTTATGGAAGAGTAATTATATCCCAAAATCCTATTGACAAACCATTTAGGTTTTGTTTGGGAGTTAGGAGAGAAAGAGAAGAAAAGAGATTCAAAGGGAAGGGAGGGGAAGAAAAGGAAGAAAAATGAGGAAATGAATTCCTCCTTGTTTTGGAGTTAAAAATTTATTAAGGAAGGGAAATGCATAGTTAATAAGACACTTTTACAATTTTGTCCTTACTTCAAAAATTAATACACATTATTTTACAAATAAAACTTAATTTTAAATTAAAAATATATAATTTACACATTTAAAATTAATTCTCTATTTAAAAATATTTTCTCTCTAAAAATTATTTTTCTTACTCTAAAATTCTCTACGTCACATTATATTTGAATTAAAATTATAAAAAATTAATACATTCTATATTTTACAAATAAAAATTAATTTTAAATTAAAAAAATTATATAATTTTCACATTTAAAATTAATTCTCCATTTAAAATTATTTTCTCTCTAAAAATTATTTTTCTTACTCTAAAATTCTCTA
>PYAF01000229.1:299991-311333 GCA_007407185.1 Glycine tomentella
TTAAAAAATAAAAAAATTAAATGTCTTAATTTATAAATAAAAAATCAAAATCATATATTTAAAATTATAATTTAACCTTTAAAAATAATATATTTATATATTTCATAAATTATCAACTAATCTAGGCGACTAGTTCAAAATAGTGTTTCTAATTATGACTTTACTATCAAATTGGAATTCATCTCCAAGTCACACATAAGACTTTAATCTTAATTAAAAGATTTAAGTGTGAAACTATTTGTACTAACTACTTTGATAAATAATTTGTAATTATATATTGTTATTGGTTAAGTACTCGTATACATATTTAATTTCTATATGTTAAAATTGTAATTAAAATTTACATGGATATATTAATTAATATTATTACCAAATGAAGCAAAGTGTGAATGAGGAAATTAAGGTTGAAGAGCCAAGAATGTGTGTAGAAACTAGAAACCAGAAAGTATCCTTGTCTTTTGCAGCGTGGTTTGACCGTTGAAGGAGCTAGAGGTAAATAAAAGCAGACATGGAAAGTTGTTGTTGATGTTAATGTTACAACATTACATTACATAAGGAACCAAGCACCCGTCACACTCCCATATACCACGTCATTATGTGCGGTTCACGTGTCCTGTGGTAGATTTCGATGGGTCCCACTTTATGCCCCTACTACGATGTTGAATATTGCTTATCAGATATCCTATAATCATGATTATTAGTTTAAATTTATTTAAAATTATATATAAATCTTATTAAATATAAAATGAGATTTAAATATTTTAATAAATTTTAACTAACGATTAAAAAAATATGTTATTTTTTAAATAACAATAAAAAAATATATTATTATAACATCTTTAACATAAAATATTGATCAACGAGACAACCATCTTGAGTTTAAGATTTGATTTTTACTAAATCTCTAATATCTATATATTATTTAAAAAATAATAATTTTTTTTTCTCTCTTTAAGATTTCAAAATAACATCTATTATTAAAGAAAAAAATGAGAATAATAATATAAAATTTTTAATCCTAATTCACACTATAAAATATACTAAAAAAAATAATTTAAAATGTCCCTGTAAATAAATATGCTCTTAATATCATTTTCTGTCTTTTTCTCGAATCAATTGCTTCGTAAGACTATAAGAGACGTGAAAGTGAATATGTCCTTTAACAATTTCCTTCTTAACGATATGTCTGTTCTGGAACTTTCTCTTACTAGGTGGATCTTGAATAAAAATTATAATTTTCATATATTATTTAATTAAAGATTATTTTAAAATAACTTTTAAAATAACTATTATCAAAGTTAAAAAAATATAAATATGAACATGTAATTAAATAACATAGTAAAAAAGTATTTTAATTAAAAGTAAATGATTACTTTTGTTCCTAAAAAAGTAACGTGGTATTTAATCTTTTGAAAGAATACAAAATTTAATTTAGTCACCGATGAATATGTAAAAATTTCACAATTACATATTATCATAAACTTAATATCAATTAATTACCGAATTTTATTACTTAATATCAAATTGAATTTTAAAAAGTATAACTTAATATCAAACTATTCTTATACATTAAAAATAATCTCGTAAAACTAGTATGACATATGTAATGCATTTTTTTACATATTTAAGAATTAAGTTAGAATTTTTATTCTTTTAAGAATTAAATTATTACAGTTTTACACTTTCAAATTTTAAGGATGAAAGTTCACATTTACCCTTTAATTAAATTAAAAAGATATCATTCACCTCCTTTATTGGAAATGAATTGCACCGTTTGCAGCTGATTACGTACTTGACTTTCAAACTAATTGTGTTCGCGATATTTTTCAAACTAATGCAATTACGCAAGTAGATTTTGACAATAAAAGGTTGTAATTTATCTGATTTAAACTGCAATCTTCCTGTATCTCTGCACTTACATGCTAGTACATGCTTAATGTATATTGAATTTTAATCATGAAAATCGTTATGTATAAAAGTAAAATTTGAAATCATTACGTTTTGGATATAGTTCATATTTTTATCAAATCGGAAATGATTTACCTGAACAAGTCTAGCTTGAACACGTTCAAAATGCGATTGAAGTATATCGATCATATATATTTAATTTCATATCATATTTTGGTCCTTTTTTTTTATTAGATATCATATTTTGGTCTAAGTTCTCAGCATCGGAATACCGCGTTGATCATTTCATTAATCAGATTCAAGTTGAATAAGAGTATTATAGGTATAAAACTCGCTTTACGACTTTACCCAGATTTAAAGGCAGTTAAATCCCAAAAAACATAAACCAGAGATTATTGCTTAAGTCAAATAAGAGTATTATAGTCATGTACTAACTGTTTATATTTAACATGGTATCAGTGACGAGTATTTACTAGTTTTATTAATATTTAATTTCTGTTAAAAAATAAAAATTTAATTGATCATTTTAAGTAGAATCTTTCTTTTTAAGTACATTTTTTTCATACATAAAATTAAAACTTAAAACTTTATTTAAGGAAATAGACTTTAGTATCATTCGGAACAATAACTTATTTGTGTACTAACTTATTTACACATTAATAATATATTTAATTTGTTATTTAAAATTTGAAAAAAAAAATACAAGTGATTTTAAATTAAATTGTAGCTGTCTCTAAACTTATCAGTCACTTAATTAAAACATTAAGTTTGTTTGAGTGAGATAATTGAATCACTTACAAGCTATATTTATGAGCTCTAAAGTTAACTTAATAGTTGAGAAGAGGGGGTTGAAGGGTTGAAGGTGGGAGGGGATTAGATGATTAAAAAAAATGAAAAGCTAGCTGGTTGTTTGGCTAAAAAATTGTTTGGTTGCATTTTTTAATTTTCTAATGCAATTCTTACAAATGGTTTTTTTGATAAAATTGAAGTTGAAATAATTTTTAACTTAATTTTAAAATACTTTTACAATAATTTTAAAATATAGAAAAAACATTTACTAATTTGGTTTAGTTTTAAGAAATACAATCTAAGCTAGTGTCACCACCATTCTATCATCATCACTGCTAATTTCATTCTATTGTTGTCACCTTCATCATTAGTTTTATATATTTGTATTTTATTGTTATTGTCACAAAGTTGTGTTATTTATATATATATATATATATATATATATATATATTTCTTGTAAAAAATCAAATATTTTACTCATTCCGTCTTATTATAATTATCATCCTAGGTTATTTTACATAAATAGAAAAAAATATATCAATAAATAGATAAAATGGAATATCAATTTTATAAAATTAAACTCATCATCATTAATTCATTTTTTTTTGTACCTTCTATCATTAATATTATAAGGGATATAAGTTAAAAAAAATAATTGATGTTACATTAAAAAGTTAAAATGATAATTATTTTAGAAAAAAATAATTATTTTAGAAAAAAATTCTTCTTACAGGACAATTACTATGGGGTGAAGGAAATACTATTTTTTAGCATGCTTAATTACTATTTTTTATTTTTAAGTACTTTTGAGTCAATAATTTTTTATATTGCATTTTTTCACATTGAAGCTATATAAGATTTAACTGTTGACTTATTTTGTTCATCTTTAATTTATAACAACTTCTTAAAAACAATAAAGAAAAGTTAAAAATAATAACTCAAAATCAGTTACGAGACCTAAGTTAATAATAGTGCATGGTATTTAAAAGTTAAAATATGCGTTTTTTTTATCATATCGTTGTTAATTTTTAAAAATGATTTTTTTTTGCTGAGTAAAAAAAAAATATTTTGTTTACTCACTCTTTATTAATATCTTTATTTTCAATATTTATTTAGAGAAGATTATCAAATGAAAATAGATCTTACTTTAAGAACTTTAAAATTTTAAATCTATGGATAACAAACTCTCTCTCTTCAAGTATTTAATATAATTACGGGTTCAGGATTTAAAATAAAAACATCTGATTAAGAGGAAACAACCTTACTCGATGGTTTTGCATTTTTTAAATTTCAACATAAGATCTAATAATTTATATTTATAGTTATCATTTTTCACTATAATTTTTTTTTTCATTCACACACATAACACGTACTCTTTTTCCCACTAAAATCACACTTAGCTCTCATTCACCTTTCAAATTTGGATAAAACTTAAAAACAACTTCTTAAATATTTTTAGTATTATTCGCTTATCAGATTTGGAGTATCATTTTGGAGATCTATGCTAATATAAATGTGAATATTAATTATAACACGAGTTATCAAGATAAAACTTCAAGTTTAATTGAAAAATAGCATATAAAGTACCAAAGAAACTATATCTAATTAAATTTTATCCTTCAATTTTTTGCTAATTTTTTAACTATCAATTAATTAATTTTTCAACTAATTATACTAAACACAGCCTAAACTTACACATAAAACCCAAAGGGATCTCGAACTCGCGCGTGTCTCTAAAAAAAGTTAGTTGGTGACAAATCCTTTCAATAAATCCATGTTTGGACTAAGAAATCCCAAAACGAGGTTTGTTCGGGGAAAACTAAACACCCACAACTACTCGTCACCTGGTAGTTGGTACTATTGGGTACATAATTGATATGGCTATCACAAGATCATATAATATTGTTTGAACAATTATTGAGAAGATGCAGGTGGAAGCCCAAAAGTTCAGCTTGTGTATTATGACCATGATATTTTATGTTATTTATTTATAAATCACGGGTATTCTTAACGAAAAATAATTTTATCTAAATTGATTAAGATTATTATAGATGACAAAATTCTTATTTCTAAGTATTTGATGCAGTTTTATATTGAAGATTAAACTCGAAATTTCAGATTAACTTAAAATGATTTAATTACACCATGAGATTTAGATCCACAATTAGTCCTTGCATTAGTTCACTCTTGTTTTATTTTGCAACAACAGATAAGAGAGACCAACTACCATATTCGTTAGTGAATTGTAGCTCAAATTATGATAATTAAGCTGATGAAGTACCAAGGCCATCTATGGCCATAGGTATTGCATACCCAACTACTCTCAATATCCATGAACTGCGGGATGCGTACACCGTCTTATTGCATTAACATCGTGGCTATTCATTCACTCATTAAATCAAATTTAAATACTGGTAACATCAATCATCAATCTAAGAGGGGTCCACCAATGGTTCGTGAGAAGATTGAAGTCAGTGAAGTGAAGGGAATGGCTTAGCTGAAGAACGAGAACTGCCTCAGGTGCAAGTTGTTTGTGTTTTTCCATAAAGAGAAATTGTCCTTTTTTAATAAATAAAAAAACTACTTTAAAATTATTTTAGATCCTTAGATAGGATTTGTTTTAGTTGTATTGTGATTAATTTAACTGGTATGTGTTTAATTTAGGTAATATATATGTTTAAATTTTCTACAAATTAATAAAGTCAACTTTGAGTAGGGGTGTTCGCGAGTCGGTTTCGGATTGATTTTGGCCAAATTTAGAACTCAACCTAATCAAGTTTGATCAGTTCGGTTCGATTTTCAGAAAAAATATGAAACCCAACTTGACTCGTTCATGAACGGTTGGGTTTGGTTCAGATCATCGGGTTACCCATTTAATTTTTTTTCAACTACTATTTTATATCACGATTCTTTCAAATATCCCATACAATTAACACAATATTATCAAATGTATGGAAATAGTAAAATTGATTCATTTAATATCATTAACATAATATTCTAAAATAGAATTATAATATAAATTAAAACAAAAGATTTTTGAACAAGATTTACTATAATAGTCTGAATCACAACTATTTCTTACAAATCAAGTTTTGTTATAACCAATTTTATTACAATCAGATTTGCTGAAACAAACAAATAAACAAAATATGATTCATTAATATTATAAACATGGTAAACAAATAACAATATACCTAAAAGTAATACATTAAGAAGTTTCAGCATTTGTAGTTTCAATACTTAGACCCAATATTAGCAGTATTTAAAGGCAAACTAAACAACTCTAAAAATTTAAACACAATCCCGTTAGCACAAAAATTTAATTGATATTTTATATAAATATAAAAATAAAATAAGAGATTACACACCTGATTCAATCTTTTCTGCTTTATTTATTTCAACTTGTAAGTCATTAACCTTTTGCTTGGTAGATCTAAGCCAATTTTTGGCACAAATGAGAGCTTCAACAGTAATAGAACTCAAGGAACTACGAAATTATCCCAACTGGTATCATTGTTTCCCAGCAGAAAACTCTAGTCTCAATTCACCAAGAATAGAAACAGACTGATATCCTTGTTTCCCAGACTGGTATCCTAGTTTCCCGGTCAGAAGTCACACGTCTCAATTCATCAAGAATAGAGACAAAATTGGTATCTTAGTTTCCCAACTGCGACCTTTTCCAAAGTCATGAAGAAAAATACGATAAAATAGTTACATTTACGCTTCTATTCTTTAAGCAAATAGGTACTTTTAAATCCTGATGGAGAGTTGAAGAATCAGACTTGTCAAACGCTTCTATATGATCTCACAACAATTCTCTCAATTATGCAAACATAAACTCTTTAAAACTCTAATATTATTTGGAATAGAATGCATACATGAACACTAAAATATGTTTCTACTTATATTAATTTAAAGATATGATTTTAACCAATTTTTGAATGCAATCCTAAATATATTTATCATATTATCCAATGCAATCTTAAAAGTATTTTATTATATTATGCAATGCAATCTTAAAAATATTCTATCATATTTTTTAATGCAATATTAAAAAATATTCTATCCTATTTTTGAATACAATCTTAAACATTTACAATACCACACCTTTTTTATTGTCAAATTATTTTTTAATTTTAATATATACATATATAAATAATAAAATTTATATTATTAATACGGGTTCACGGATCGGGTCATCGGGTCAACGAATCTGTAAATCTAAACTCGTGACTCAACCTGTACATAAACGATTTTGATCAATTTTTATTGGTTCAATTCAATTTTGACTCAAATATATAAATGATTCAACCCAAACTATTCAGATAAATTCAGGTTCACAAGTGACCTATTCTCATGAAAACCCTAACTTTGAGCTTTTTTTAAGGAAGAAACCATTTTATGAGCTAATCCTAAATAAAATGTGTCTATTTTAATAGTGAAATGTATCTGTAATCATAAATAAAAACTTTAATGAACATTAATAGTAGTATACAAATTTTTAGACGGTCAATTAATTAAAAGTTATTTTTATTATAATTTTTTTAAATAATTAATTATACACACCATAAATTAAAGAGGAATAATAGTGAAAGTCATATTACAAATTTAAAATAATCTTATTATGAATAAAAATTAATTATATTTTTTAATCTATGTACAAAGACAAATTAAATATAAAGAAATACAAAAAATAAAAAAATATGTATTCCTTATTTATAAATTAAAACATGATTTAAAAATAAGTTAATTCTTCAAATTTTTTTAGTCGAATAAATTAAAACTCGATTTAACATTTTTATTTACTTATTTAGTTATTTATTTGGTACAATTGGAATTGGAAAAAGGATAAAAACAAGTCTAACGGAGGGACATGCAGTCCGTAAGTAGAAGGATAAAGCTGTCGTGTTTACATTAATGTCAGTTAGGTCTTTATCTTAGGTCCATTAATAAAAAAGTTATTAATATTATATATATTTGTTGAGAAATATATAGTAACAACCATTAATTGAATAAATTGAAGTCAATAAAAAAATATGAAGACACCAATGAAATTGTATTCATTAAATTTTCAATATCACTCAATTCATGCATACCTCCGTGTGTTATCTTTATTATTTTATTCTTAATTTTTTTTCTCTTATTTCTATTATTTTATTAAAACTTGAAGTAGGTTGTCAAAGTAATTAAGTAAATAACATATGACTTATATCAAACTGATGCAATAGAAAATATTAACAAGTGTGGCCTTTCAACATGGATCCGCTTTGGAGGTATCATTCATGGAACTTTCATCTTTGATTTCTCGGGCAACTGTGGTGCACCACCTGTCTCAAATCAAAACTTTATGTTATTTTCTATGATCTCTGAAAAGCTTAATTGGGAAGATAGCTTCCACAATATCGTTTGTGAATTGGACTCAAAGCTAACTCTTCTTCATCTTATCACAACAGCACCCAGTGATTCGTCAGATTCAGACATTTAGCAACTTAAAGAATCAACTTGGAATCTTCCCTTTCGTCACACCCTTCACGAGGATAACTCTTGTTCAAATTGGCTCGCCAAATTTGGCTCAACACATGGAGATGGAAGGGGAGTAGTTCACTTTAAGCCCTAGCTAGTTCTTTCCCTTCTGTTTGTGTTTCTTTTTTCCTACCCATAAAAAAAATGTTAACAATAATTATCACTATTTCTTGATAATATCGTTTCAATATTTTCTCTTATTTATAATTTATATTGAATAAATTAATTATTTTATTATCTATTGAGAGTGAAATATTATAATTACTTGATTATAAGACATTACTACATTATTTTTGCAGCTCAAAAAGTTAATAGATTAATATAAAAATTAATAATTAATATTTCATTAAATCTTTTTATAAATTTTGGCTTAGGTTCTAATATTTAGACATGGCCCTGTTAACTCTTTAACTATTCTTATCAAAGTAATATTATTTCTTTTTATAAATCTGTTTATTCTCTTTTTAAGAAAATGTTAAATAAAAAAAATTAACGTCTTTAACAATTTTGAAGTATTTAATGTCTTAAAAATATAAAAATAAAAAATACAGTTCATATCTAAACCGTAAAAAAATGAGAATATTTTAGAACAGAAAATTATCATTTTTCTTAATATTATTTTTTGGTACTTATAATATTAGTGTGGAATAGTTATTAATTTTTTAACAATTAATATCTATCAAAATGTCTCATTATCATTTTTAATTAAAAAAATTGTTTAATTATATTGTTTATTTATAAAAATTAAATTAAAAATTTTATTTAAGAAAATCGAGTTGAATATCCATTTATGTTAATTTAGCTTAATCTAAACCCACAATCCAGGATAAACTAGACTAGGATACAAAAATTCACCCAAATTTCAAATCCAAATGATATTAGGTTAGACCACTAAGCTGGATTTTTATTTACCCTCGACTTGGTTTGGCATCAATGAAATGATGACATGCACGCCTACCTCAACCTCTGTCCTTCAGTCCATCCTCGCAATAACGACTGTTTCCAAAGTCTTTATCTCTTCAATTGCAATAAATATTCAATTCAATGACAACATCCCATGATTGGTGGTCTAATCGTCGTTGATTAACATCAAACACTTATTGCCGGACCTACATAAAATACTCACTTTTTTTATAAGATTTTTTCTAAAGAATATTTATTTTTTATGAGAATTTTTCTAAATTTTTAGATATGCTAATTATTTTTTCTCCAAATATAAATTAGAAAGATGAAAAAACATGAATTAATTGATAAATTTAATGTAATTAATTAAGTTAATTACTTTTCTTAAAAAACATGAATTAATTAAAAGAATTTTATAATTAAAGACAGGTACTTTTCTTTCTCTCAATTTTCGCACTTTGCTAGTTTATATTGTTGATTTTATGCATGTTGATCTAAAAAATTGTCAGTTTAAGTTGCATTTAATTGGATTCATTTCTTCTTCATCGGATGCAATAATAATTTTTATTAATTAATATTTGGATATGCATTATTCTTGATGATATAAATATAGTTCGCTCCGTCCAGATTTTTTTTATGGTAGTTATTTTATTCCAGAATGTACTTGTTTCGTTAATTAATTTTTCTTATAGAAGATAAAATTTCATAATTAATTTCAGCCTTATGTTTTTCTTCCTAGTTGTTGTTTCTAGAGCTTGTAAGCCCCCGATTGATCAGACAAAAAAAACTAGTATAGTTGCACATCTGCAATATTAATTTATACAAATTTTATTAATCGATGAAAAATTATTGTGTGTGTGTTAATAATATTAAAAATTTATATATTTTCTGAATTAAAAAATTGTATATTATAATTTAATAGTATGATGCTATATTATTTAATATGATTAATAATGCATAAATTGATTAATTTATTGAATAATATTATAAAATGTTAAAAAGAATTGTACACACACGTGATCGAATGGGATAAAAAAACAGATAAATCTATGGATATTGATGATTCAAATTTGCTTGGACCACATTTGATGAATTATTTTTTACCCACTGATTCAACAAAAGTGAACTTCTTTGTGCACACATCGTTCACGGTGTGTTTGGTTTAAACAGAACCAGGCAAATAAAAAACAAAGTTATTAAAAAAGGGAGTTAAATTTATTTTCGTTAGTATAATTTACTTTTTCTCTAATAGAAATTAAATTATGAGTTTGAATGTTTAATTTTCATCAAATATCAGTATATGGATTTTTACACTTTACATCAATCAAAATTTCATATTAGGTATGACTAGATAAAATAATATATGCATTATAGTGTAAAGAGATTTTATATTATCATTTAATTATAATTTTTAATGTATAATAAATTCATTAATTTTTACTGTAATTATCTTCTATGTCATACAAACTTCTTTTTTTAATATGTGTGGGTCGAACAGAAACCCAAAGTAAAGGAATTTCAAAGTAACCATGTAACTATGCGTGGAGTAAAAATCCCAACACTGTCACCTGAAAGCAACTGCTGTAAAATAGTATGTTGTTGCTCAAACATCACATAATCATCGTCTAAACTAATAGCCATATTAGCCAAGACATCAACACATGAATTAGCTTATCTGAAAATGTGCACCAAAGAAACAAACTATTAATTCTATTAACTGATAATGTAAAAAAAAAATTACATTAAGAATACATAGAAAGTAAAGTACTTTTAGAAATAGATATTATAAAAGTTAATAAATTTATAGTATATGATAATTTGTCATTTGAATAATAATGTAAAAATATTTACATTATCAATGAACTCTAATTAAATTATTATTATAGAAAAATGATTTAATTTATATATTGTCGATGTAATATTTTAACAAAAATTCAATAATAATTTAACTTATCACCTCATCACCTTAATGAATACAAAAACATAAAAAGTGGTTAAATATAATTAAATGTATTTTAGATTTACAATATATATAAATTAAATTCTGAAATTATAATGTGTATATGTTAGTGAGTGACTGTGTGTAAGCATTTTTAAGTAGTAATATGTAAAAGTAAAATTATATAAAAATAATAATAATATGAAAAACATTAAATTTTAGAAGAATGGACATAAATAAATAATAGTCATAATTTTGGTCGTTGAATTTTTTTTTTAAT
>PYAF01000229.1:320877-335706 GCA_007407185.1 Glycine tomentella
GCTAATGAAGTTTTAAGATGGATTATTTGGACTTGATGGAAGAACTCCAAGGACCCTAAATATATGATATGAATGGACCTTAGTCTGTGAATTTAATTGTTAATAATGAGATAATTAACTTAAATTAATGAACAAGACACAAAATAAGTTCACAAAATTTTATATGATGCTTACACAATTTTTATGTGATGCTTACAAACTTTTTTATGTTTAATGGATTTGATTTAATGTGTTTAAAAATTATTTTGCTATAAGTAACATACCTTTTATCTTCTATAAGTTAGTTTATTATTCTTGTCATGTTTTCTTTAATTTAAATAATTCCTTGAATGTTTATTTTGTTAGTATAGAATCATGTTGAATTATATTAATTGTGTAAGATATAATAGACTAGATATAATTTTCTTTTAAGTAGTTAATATTTCAAAAATTGAAATGGATTTAAGTAGTGATGGCCGTGTGAGATTTGTTGGTTTTGTGAAGTTTTACTTAAAAATGATATCTATGTTGTTTATTCCATATGGCTTCAAATAAATTAAATTTTTATAACACACCAAATGAATCAATGATGAGAAAAGATGATGAATGATGAGAAAAAGGTGATGAATGATGAGAAAAGATGAGATGAGAAAAATATTCATGCATGTCCCATATGCACATACCCAGCGGGGGTTAATCCATGAAGATGTTACCTCATGAGGAGGTTTGTCAGATAGCTAGAGTTGAGAAAGAGCATTCTATGGTGTGAACTGGGGGAGAGTGGTCGTGGGGAAATCACCTACCCATGATGATCACATGTAGAGTAGGTGTGAGTCCTATTGCAACACGGACCTATCCTGACTGATCGATCTAACTCGCGAGGTGTTAAGCTATTCTGACCATGGCCATGTTTTGAGAAGTTGTGAAATCATGCATCGTACATATTCTATGCATTTTGTAGTATATAGGTTATTTATAAGATTATTTTTTTAAAATTCTATTTTTATTTAAACTTTATTTATCATGACTTACCCTGTGTTTGTGTCTGTGGTTGACACCTGTGATGACCCCAAATTAATTGGGCGAGCAAATGAACAGTGATATTAACAGTGGATGATTGTACAAGAAGATGTGATGAGGACTGGGTGATGATTTCTATTTTGCTATGTATCTTGAACTGTTTATGTATTGGACTGTATGATAATAACTTTCTATGGACTGTAATAATGGACTGTATGCTATTTGAACTTAAACGCTGTTAGATGATGCTTAAATTTTCATATTCGTCTGTTTTATTTTAAAACGTGAAAGGAACTAGTTTTAGGTTTTTACTATTTATTTAAAAAAAAAATTCAAGAAACCAAATAATAAAGCTAAGAAGAAGCGGTCGTTACAATTGTGGTATCAGAGCTATGATTTGTTTTCTAGGGAGAATGTGCCAATTTTGTTGTGTTGTTATGAGTATGAAATGTTTTTTTTGAATGATAACTTGTATGTTGTGTGTTTGACATGAAATTGTCTTCTATGTGATATTTTTATGTCATAAATAAGTGTTTTCTTTTCTTGTTGGATATAAAAATGAAATGAGAATTTATTTATGGCAATTATTTAGGAAAATGGAAACCTTTGGTATCCACAGTATGCTTTTTGTAATGGTGGATAGTCAAAGTTATCAAGAAGAATCAGTAGAGGAACAATCTACTATTTGTAGGAAAATCGTCATATACCGAGCCGAGCTAGTGATTAATGAGCCTCCTATTACCAAGGAATACTATGATACCATGGTGATGCCATGGACCCCTGATAGACAAATATACCGGTTGATAGAAAATATTGTGTATTATGGAACCGAAAAACTAGCCAATGTTCCTGTTATCCGTAATGAGCAGTACTATGATAACAATACTGAGGTGGTGGGACATGATAATAATATTGAGGTGGCGGATTATGATATTGAGGAGGTGGATCAGAATTTCTGAAAACTTTATGGAGATAAGAAAAATAGAAGTAGTATGTATTAAATAAACGTAGTATGATAATAAATAAGTAAAACGTCTAGGAGTAACTTTTAAAAATGGTAAGTGACTGTAAGAAAGTAGTAATGTTCTAACTATCTTTTGTATCACGTATGTATGATGTAACGATGCAATGATATTATCTATATTATGGTTATGTATTCGTAATATTCTAATCTGTTTGTTATATATATACAAGTAACAAATGGCGGATAGAAATGATCGTGCTATAGCTGAAGCATTACAAGCTTTAGCCCAAGCAGTAGGAAATCAACAAAGGAATGGAAACGTAGAATATCAAGGACTAGAGGGTTTTCAAAGGAACCATCCACCAACTTTTATTTTAAAACGTAGATGATGCTTAAATTTTCATATTCGTCTGTTTTATTTTAAAACGTGAAAGGAACTAGTTTTAGGTTATTACTATTTATTTAAAAAAAAATTCAAGAAACCAAATAATAAATAAGAAAATAACAAAGCTAAGAAGAAGCGGTTGTTACAGGCTATGTTATGAACGGAATCTTAAATTCAATTATCAATGCACTTTTTTAATATACAAAAGTATCGTGAATCACTTTGTCATTAAGTTATATCTGTTGGGACTAGAATATCATTCCATAATAATCTATTGGCAAGAAATCTGAAAGAAGAAGATTCTTCTCAAAATAGCCTATAGGTTCAAAAATATAAAATTCAACATTTAAAAAAAGTTTCATTGACACATTTTAATCCAAAACACAATTGGCTGATGTGGAATATTGCGTTGCACACATGAATTTGCCATGTTAACCTTCATGAGCCACATATGCACTCATCGTTAAGGGAAATAAAGATAAGTTAATTTTTGACTAAATTTTCAATATATTTATACATTTGTGGACTGAATTATTTATTTCCATAGTACAAGGACTATATTATTTATTGACCATTTACCCTAAAAGATAAGTCACTAAAAGATTGATTAAAAAAATAATTTTATGCCACATCGCTAAATTTGGATTACATCAAGTTAATTTTTTCATTGGCCAACATTTTGAATTTGACAAAAATTCTAAAATCATGAATTTTACATAACTGAAGTATAAATGTTTCTATTTTAAAATAAAATGATTAAAATTATGTATTTTGAAAAATAAATGACTAAATATCTATATATTAAAATAGAGAGACCAAACTTACAAACTTTAAAAATAAATTTAAATCTTTATATAATATCAACTTTTGTGTTTATGTTTCACTACTAATCATTTAATATATTTCAAATTTTCCTCAGACTCTCTTTTTTTATGTACATATTGCTATACAATTTCTCTCAAAAAAGTTATATCATCTCCACTGCGTCAAAAAAATATCACATATTTTCTCATGATAAAATAATATGAAATATTGTTTATAGAGAGAGAAATAATACGAGATATCTTAGTATTTTATATGTTCGATATTATATATAATGTATGCAGATTTGTTCAGTCGCACATTCTTCAATTCAGGTAATATTCAGATATTATATTTTCTCTGACTTGACGTAAAATATTTATGCTGCCAATGCCATGTGTAGTAGTGTTATTGAATGGAGATACTAGTCTAAATTTTACAAAACGCAATACGTGGCGTGGGTGCAAATAACTTTTTATGCATTGGAAAAATTAGTAGGAAACAAAAGAACAAAGACAAAACTAGCAAATCAAAACTAAGCTAAACTCAATGACCCATTCAATATAACGTTGACCACTGGTAGGGCATCAGATTCACATATATGATATAGTGATTTTGGCTAGCTAGGTTCCAAACTAAAATCAAACTATGAGTGACAGCTAACAACCCATCCTTAAAATCATCTCCCATGCCCGGGTTATAAGCAAAACCAACGACCCAAACTTTTATGTTGTGTTGTCTCTAAGAGCAACTTTAGTGCAAGATTTTGAGTAAGGATCTTGAGCTCAAGATCTGGTCTTCACTAGATCTCCCAATAAAGGAGGTAAAGAGATCTTCAACATGAAGAATGAGTTCTTGTAGAAGAACCCTTAAGATCTACACATTGTTCAAAAAAGAATAATTTTTTTCCCTCTTTCTCTCTCCCTAAGATCTCAAAATAAGATCTACCATTAAAGAATAAAATAGGAGAGATCTTGAGAGATCTTCAATCCTACATGACACTATGGGGTCTACCAAAAAGTGGTCTAAGATCCCAATTTGAGATCTATCACTAAAGATACTCTAATAACACCACCCACGCCAATCAATTATACGAGGATTACCTACTCAGTTGCCATTAACCCTAGGCTTAACAAAGTATATTGGACGAGGATCCCATCAAGCCCACAGCTATAGGCGTTCATTAAGATTTTAGAAGAACTCATCTATCAATGCTTCCCCATGTTATCAAGGAAATTATAATGTCAGCTATATTGCTGGAAAAAAAAATCATAAACTCATATATAAACAAAAATACTAATTATTAATTAATAAAATTAGTTCACATCATTTAATTTTATTAATATCAAGTAAAATATATGATTATTTTTAAAATATCCTTCATTGAAACTTGTTATAATGAATAAAAAAAAAGAGCCATTGAAAAAAGAATTAAAATTAAATAAAAAATATTTTAAGAATGATAACATTAAATAGAACAAAAATTAGTTAGATTTATTTATATTTAACTCCAACATACAATACCACTTTTTATTTATATTTAAGTGCAACATACATTATCCCTTTTTTGTTTATATATAAATCCAGAGAAAGTACGTATTAGTTAAAGCTTTTGTAATAAGAGACTTGATTTGTAATTTACTACTCCTTTCGTTTCATTCCATATTATATGATGTTTAAGATTTTGACGCAGAAATTAAAAAATATAATTAATTTATTGAATTTTTTAGAAAACATTAGTTAATTTTCCAATATACTCCTTATCTCTCTAATTAATTACTCATTGACTTGATGATTAAGGGTGGTATTGTAAAAAAAAAAAGAAGGTATTTAACATTTAATGCAATATTAATTTTATAAAATGACATCTATTTTGGTATAATTTTTTTCTCTATAACGTCATATAATATTAAACAGAGGAAGTATTGTAGAAAAATAACATAAATTATTATAAACTTTTTTTTTTATAAAATTATTTTTCAAAGAAGTCTATATTTGTTGAAAGTTGGTCTCTGCTAGCTTTTTGAAAGCTAAAACTTATATCAAGTCATTATCAAATTAGGCTAGAAAATTCCAAATCTATTGTGTTTAAAATTTAAAGGCAAAAACTTACAATTCATTTGGTGAGTTTGAGTTGAATCAGTCACAAATTCAATGTAGGTTGCGGGATATACAAAGTCAAATAAAAAATCTCAAATTCTATTTGGTCTTATCATCTTATACAATGTTATCAAACTCAAGAGTCTATATAAATTTATGCGAGCTTCATAAACTTTACTTGTGAACTCGACTCATAGATTCATGTTAAGTCAAAATATCTTTGTGTCTTAAGATGAATCAGGACCGTTAACTATTTTGATTAGATATAAACAAATATAGAGGTTAAAAACGGAGTCTTATACGCTATCAGAACATGCCTTACAAAATCTGTATTTGATGTTTCAGACAATTGCTAGATAGAAGTATGATCCAATACGATATTAAAGATGAAATTTAAGACTTTATTTAATATTTTGTGTCTAAAATTTATTTTGTAGAAACATTCTCCTATGATCTATTGAATCCTATGAAAAATAAATGAAGTCAAGACCTGAGATTCCTCAATCATCATCAAAAGAAGAGTTTTGTTGAACATACATGATCTGACGAAAAAGGAAGGGATTGTCTGTTGAAGTGTTCGACACACCAATGACAAAGAGTGGACTCTCTACATGAAGAAAAAGACATGCATTTAATGCAAGTAATAAATGTTCCAACGATCACATTCATCAGACAAAGAACAAGTGAAGAATTCCACTTGCTGTGAAACAATAGACACTCGAAGATGATGCCTAATACTCTGAGCTTTGAAGATATGAAAGATAAGTTTTATGCGAAAACATTCATTATTCTTTTTGTAAAAAAAAATATGTGTATATATTCTTGAAAAAGTTAGAGAAAAAAACTCTCAAAACACCTTGAACATATTGAGAGAAATGACTAAGTGTTGATTGTTAATCTGTCTTTAAGACGATAATAGATTTAGTCATTATGCAAACACACAACATATCTCTTCTGATATGTTTAGAACTAGCACTGGCTTGGTATAAACAAAAATACTGGATGCTGATCAAACTTGGGGTAGAACTTGTAGAGCTAGAAGTGATTGTGACATAATACTTGTAACTTGTGAAGTTACTGAAATTTGGTGATTTGCCAAGAACTGAACGTAATTTCAATGATAGAAAAGAACCAATATAACTTATTGTGTCTGAATTAGAAAACACTTATCTTCTATTACCAAAAGTGAGTTGAAAAGTAGTTTTAAAAGCCATTTAAAACTATTCCAATTCCCTTTTATCCAAACATGTTTTATTCAAATTTAAGTTTTAAAAAAATTACAACCACCCCAACATGGCTTTAATAATTTAAAAACTTGTAATATTAAGCCTATCAACTATTAATTATTAAAACATAAAAATAATCTAAATTTCTATTTGCTACAATTTTTTATTTAAAAGTTATTTTAAAGTAAGACTTGTTTTGTTCGTGATGAACAGGAATGTCCAGCAAAGAAGGCTGGATAATTGATGTATGATCAGACTCTCTCTCTCTGAAGGTATTTAAGGAAGCAAAATACCTCAGGCGAGAAGATCACAATGCTAGAACAAGAACATCACAATTGACATGGGGTGTGTGCATTGTGTGAAAGGAATAGAGAGAGTAAGAGTTGTGTGTATGTTATTATCTGAAAGTGTTTGTATTTATAACCACTGACTTGGGAGTTAGTTGGGGGAGATTTCCCCACGATCTTGGCCAAGATTCTTGGCCAAGATTCTTGGTTAGTTAGAGCTCATGCGTTATGTTCCCAAGCCACTCCTATGTCCACTACTTAGAACGGTTATGGCCACGTTTTCCTTACTGTGCTGACTAACAACGTGAGTTGACTAAGTCTTAATGGGCCTCTCTCATAATTGGGCCCAACCCAAATATCCATAACAGATGCCCCCCAGCCCGGTTGTCAAGCATTCTGGACGGCCGGGATGTATTATTTGGTATGCTCTTTCCACTCCCCATATGATCATTAGTGGCTCCATGCCGGGATGTCTGACCAAGGACCCGAATTCAAAATAACTGGGGTGTGTCGGGATAAAGTTACTCGACTCCGTGTTATTAATAGTCTGGAGCTTCCTTCTAGGCCCGAGCTTTCTTTTATGTTGATACCGTGGTATGGTTGTTGCCGGGTTGTCTCTTTGTGCCTTTCCTGCCATAGCTGACCTACTTTTCAACTTCTAATATCTTTGGAAAACGAAACGTTTTCATTATTGTTCAGGTATTGGAAGCGACACGTGTACCGATCATTTAATGCTTTGTCATTTCTTTGACACTTTAATCATTAGCGTTTTGAATTTCTCTCCATTTTGCCCCCACTTACTGGGTGAATTGGACGCTTTTACCCCTGCACGACTGGTCACATCAGCCAGTTACCTACTCCAGGCGTTTCGAGTTTTGGCGATTATCTTCCTTTTTGGTTTTATAGGTCTTTTTTTTTCTTTATTCACCCTTCGTGCCTCATTTTGTGTTTTCGTATCTTCTGCTTCCTTTGTGCTTTTGCCTTCGCTCTCCGTCTCTGGTGCTCAACTTTCTTCAAGATTTCCCCCATTCCAGGTATCTTACATTTCCTTTTGTGCTTGCGGTTGAGACTTTCGTGTTTCTGCTTTTTATTTGCTTTTATTGCAATTTATTTTGGCTCCCATATATTTCTTATGCTTTTATTTGTTCTTGAGTTTCCTCCTTCCTTCGTCCGTTTTCGCTTTCCCCAGTTATTTGCTCCTCGGTTTTGTCTTCCTTCATCTGTTTCTTGCACATTGAATTCCATTTTAGCCTCCTAGGATGAGATTTACTCTTGAAGAGGAAGCGCATATACGCAAAACTGTCCCCCCTAGTTCTACATTCTGGTTCTTTGGCCTCCCTCTTCCAGAAGAGGAGAAACCAAAAAGGATATTTCGTGCCCCTTCTGGGGGTTCTAAAACCTCAAAGAAGTCTCAATCCAAAATTTCTTCGATGCGAAGTTCTTACAAGTTCTGATTTTAGGGGTCCTTCTGAAATTCCTTCACGTTCCCTTATGGGTTCAACCATTACAAGATCTTCTTCTCCCTTAGGACTGAGTCCATTATAACCATCGTTCGAAACCCGGTTCAACAAACAAGACGACGAGAAGGGGTTTTAAGAAATACAATATGGACAAGTTCTTGTTCTTGGCGGGCTCTGGGTTCAACAAACAAGACGACGAGACCCTCGATGCGTGTCGGCATAACCCGGTTCCCGTCCACAAGCCCATGCCAGACAGGACCGGGGTGTCGACCTTGCGCAACGCTACCCTGGCGTCGGCTAACACTTCATCAAATTTTGATTGTTGCCTTGCAACCGTTTCTCTAGGTATTCTTTACTGATTGTTGTTTTTTATTTTGTCCTAGGTAATTATGGATACCCCATCAGTGGAGATAGTAGAAGAATCTCAGTCGGTCGAGTCTCAGTCTAACTGTCCATCCCCTTCTCTAATTTCCAAATTTCCTTGGGTCACTTATGACGTGCTTAATACCTCCTCCGTTTTGAGTCCGGGGAGTGTTGTCGTGCTCCCCATTGGGAATCAAGAAAGGTTCTCTATTTGCCCTCCTGGCCCCCATGAGCCCATCTGTTTGTGTGCCAGGAAGGGTGAATGTAATTTTTTCTTTTTCTGCAAAGATGTAGTCACCTGTCTAGGTGTTCGTTTTCCTTTGTCGGATTTTGAAATGCGGCTCTTGAAACATTTGCGCTTGACTCCTTCGCAACTCCACCCCAATAGTTGGGCTTTCATAAAATCATTCGAAGATTTGTGTGTAAACCTAGAAATTCCTTGTACCGTTCCCAGCTTCTTCTATTATTTTAATGTTCATACAAGCCAAACTGGCCGAGAACCCCTGAGTAGGAAGGGATGGACTTCTATTAGGAGTCGTTCCAACCGCAAGCTTTTTCCGGTATACGTGGAGTTTTTCAAAAATTTCAAGAATAAATATTTCAAGGTCGTTACCAAACCCGGCAAACAACCTTTCTTTCTTCTGGGTCCGGAGTCGTCCGATGTAAAGTAGAGATTCCCACTCTACTGGATCTGTGCCCACCATGAATTTCCTCTAGCCTCTTAACAATTTGAGGAAATGGGTCTATTGGATACAGATGTCTCTTCAGTGATCCGGATCAATGCGTACAGAGAGGCTTAGGGTCCATCCGGCGTTGCGTCCCTTACTCGCTGACGTCAGTCTGGGCTCCTATGCGTGATACATTTTAATTTGACAATTTATTTGTTGTAACTGTTCTGATCCTTTGTATCTTGTTTTTCCTTTTTGTAGCTTCCGACATGGAGGATCAAACCGGCGATTTGGTGCCCCGCTCCCGGAAGGCGCCCGGCTCTTCGACCCCGACTTCTGGTCAGGGTACGCCAACTAATGCCGGTCGTCCTCCTCGCTTCCTCTCCAAAATGGTAGATGGGGGCAAGTCAAAGAGGAGGAAGGTTTTAGAACCAACCCGGGAGGCGCCCATTGATGTGGTTTCGAATGATCCTGGGCTGGCTGTCTCAACTCCTTCTCTGACCCCTACTGCATCTCCAACCCCCAGTGCAATCATTATTGGCATGCCGGCAGGTGAAGCTCCTTCGACCCCGGCTTCTGAAGCTCCTCTGTTGACGCCTGGGTATCTCTGGGAAAGGGGGATCGAAGACCTCTTTCCCATCATCAAAGCTCCCAAACGTTTATCAGACTCGAGCCCCCTTTCTGATGACGACCTCCGCGAGCTTGATCAGATGCAACTTCATGCCTTCCGATTTGTTTTGCTTGTTCAGAGTCTGGTTACTCTGAAATCATGACATATTAAGATGAGGAGGAGCTCGCCACATCCCTGGCCGAGTCCCAGAGTTAAGGAAAGTTTTGTCGCTACTGCTAAAGAGGTTCGGGTTTCTTGGGACAGGTCCGAGGCGCTCGAACAAGATCTTCAAGCTGCGGTTGAAGAGGCAAGCAGGGCGCGGGCTAACCTTCAATAGTCTTTGGCAAAGACCGCCCTCATGACTCAGAATTTAAATGAAGTCAAGACTCTTTTGAGGGGGCCCAGTCGGAGGCTAGAAGGGCCGAGTCCAAACTCCTGGGTGTTGAGAAGGAGGTGGCCAAGCTGAGGGAGATGATGGTGTCGGTGGCGGAGGAGTCCTTCCATAACGCCTTAGAGCAGGTTCGATGCCTGAATTCCGGGATTGACCTGAACACGGATGGGGTGCACTTCAAGTCATATGTTCATGATGGGAAGGTGATCCCCTACTCTCTACAAGAGGATTTCGTGGCTTAGGTTGACGACGGCCTGGTTGCTGGCAACGAGGAGATTTCAGCCCCTCAAGGCAGCGACCAAGTGGATAAGATTTGAAGGGCTGAGATGCAAGTTATGCATGCAATTTCCCTTTGTGAACATTTTATTGTTTTTGCTGGGTTATTCCCGTCTTTATTTGTATGCTCGTACACTTTGCTTTTTATAATCATACTCATATTTTATATGTTCCGTTTAGAACTATATTTGCATGCTTGCTATATATTCATTTGGCTCCAAAGGCCAAGTATGGTATTGTCCGAGCTAGACGTCGGCATTTTATTCCCGGTGAAGTCTTTCCCGATTTACATCCGATCAATACTTAACATGTAACATAATCATTATCAATAATTGATTACGTCAACCTAATCAAGGTTTGATTACACGTTTAGCATTGTCTAGGATGGTAGATATCATGTGTTGTGCACAACACTTGTAATTTCCTTATAGGAACTAGTAAATTTATTTATAAGCTTTGGGAGTAACCACAGATTCATGATCTCTATAAAAGAGATTGGTACGGGGTACGGGTGCTGAACTGATCGACCCCGGCTCATACTCTTAATTAAGGAGAAACACATGAATTGTAAACAATATTAAAAAAACTATAAAGGAAAACTAAGTGCGTATTAGGAATGATAACTGGTAATTGAACTTATGGCCGCAAACTCTTAGCTGTAATATATCTTTAACTTGTCCGCGTTCCAAGTGCGCTTGATTACTTTTTTTTATCAAGAGTCTCCAAAATATATGCCCCCTATATCGACTTTACGCAGAACTAGGTTACCTTTCTCGAAACTCCTCGGTTTTACCTTTTTGTTGAACTTTTTTGGCTGTCAACTGTTTCATAGTTAGATCTCGATGGTGTGCCGTAGCCCGGACCTCCTCTATCAGCTCTAATTTGGCGGCCAATGTTTCATTATTGTTGTCCTCTCCTTTGCGGAGTGCATGCTTTCTTCTCCAGGAAGGTTGTCTGACTTCCACGGGTATCATAGCTTCACAGCCGTATGTCATCTTGAATGGGGTCTCTCAAGTAGATGACTGGGTTGTAGTTCTGTGTCCCCACAAGACATAATACAACTGCTCCACCAAACTTGGGCCGGCCTCGTGCATTCGTTTCTTCAGCCTGTCCAGAATGATTTTATTAGCAGCTTCAGCTTGTCCATGGGATTGCGAATGTTCCACAAATGAGAAGTGGTGTTTGATGTGGAACCCATCCATCATTTCCTGAAACCGTTTATCGGTAAACCGAGTTCCATTATCCGTAACGACTTCAGTCGAGATCCAAAACCTTGATATTATGCTTCTTTCAAAGAATTTTTGAACTCGGGCCGAGGTGATGGTGGCTAAAGGCTTGGCTTTGATCCATTTCGTAAAGTAATCTACAACTACGATTAGCCATTTCATCTGTCCTTCTGTCACCTTAAATGGTCCTAGAAGTTCCATTCCCCACTTGTAGAGAGGCCAAGGTGCAGTGATCGACGTCAGCTCGGAGGAGGGGACCATACGATCTTGGCATGCTTTTGACAATTCTCGCATCTTTTTACATGATCTGAGGCGTCTGCCTTCATTGTTGGCCAGTAGTACCCGGCCCAGAGGGCTTTCATTGCTAGGGCTTTTGCTCCCATGTGTTGACAATTGAAGCCTTCGTGTATCTCGGTCATCACATATTTGATCTTATCAGTGCCCAAGCATAGCAACATTGGGGTGTGTGGGCCCCTGCGATATAGCTGGTCGTCTTGTATGGTATACATGGCCGCATCTCGGACTAATCTCTTGGCTTCTATTCTGTCGTCTGGTATTGTTCCTTGCTCTAAATAGCTGATTATGGGCCTCCTCCAATCCTCCGCTGCTGAGATCACCATTACACAAGTGGGTTGGGAGATCTCTTGTTGAATGACCGTTCTGTGGTTGCCCGCGCCCTTTGTACTTGCCAGTTTGGACAGTATGTTGGCTCGGGTGTTTTCTTTTCTAGGAATATGGGCAACAACAACTTCATCGAACACGACAATTATCTCTTTGACTTTGCTCAGATATTTGACCAGTAAAGGTCCTTTCGCTTGATATCTCCCTTCAATCTATGCTGTGACGAGCTGGGAGTCGGTAAACACATTTACCTTCTGCGCTCCTTGTTCCTTGGTCTGTATCAACCTGGCTATCAACGCTTCGTATTCAGCCGGTTGTTTGAAGTCGGGAAATTGAGCTGCAGTGACTGTTCGATGGATACTCCTTCTGGACTTTCGATTATGATCCTGGCTCCGCTTCCTTTTGTGTTGGACGAGCCATCCACATATAATTTCCAAACTTCCACGCCACCTCCAATCGTCGAGGTTAGTTCCACCATAAAGTCGGCTAGAGCTTGAGATTTGATTGCATGTCGGGCTTCGTATTTTATATCGAACTCAGATAACTAAATAGCTCAACTCATCATTCTGCCAGCTAAATTCGACTTATGTAAGATTTTCCGGATTGGTTGATTGGTTTGGACCACTATGGTATGGCCTTGGAAGTAAGGACGGAGTCTTTTGGCTGTTATGAGAAGTGCAAATGCTACCTTTTTGAGCTTCTGATATCGCAGTTCCGAATTTCTGAGAGCTCAGCTTACAAAGTACACCAACGATTGAGATTTATCAATTTCCTGACTAACACGGCGCTGATCACCTCTTCGCCTACTGACAAATATAGGATCAGTGTTTCACCGGGCTCCGACTTCGACAACACTGGGGGGAGGCTAGACACTTCTTGATTTCCTCCGGTATACATCACCTCCTATTCTGGGCTGATGCATAGCTTCGACAACTGGGTTGTGTATTGATTTCGCTGGGCTTACCCTCGCGTTGATGACTTGGCATGGGGCCTCAACATGTGTGTCAGGACGTCCGGGATTACCATTTCGATCCTGGTGATGGGATGGTCCTCCAGGTTCGAAATGGCTGTTTGGTCCCAGTGTGTTTACCTCAGCATCGAATGTCGGGATCTGACTGGTTTAGTGGCGCACCTCGGCTACGGTTGGACGAGTGGGTAGTTCATGGTTTCCTCCTTGAACCGGGCTCTCCATGTTACTGATGCGTCACTCCATGTATTGTATGCGTCGCTCTCCGTCGTGTCTCCATTTTGCGCTGCATTCATCCAACTACGTCATTATGTTGTTAATGTCCTCCTGTCGTTGGAGGGCGTGTCACTTTTCGAGGCATTCGATCCGGGATAAGATGGATTCGAGTGCTTATTAATGAAGTGCTGAACTGACTCTTGCTCCATCTCGGCTGATGTGTCTGGTGGATTGTTCGGCATGACCACTCCCAGCTGGGCAGGAGACAAAGCAGTGTCTGAAACTGCATCCTCTAGCTACACAGCTTCATGTGGAACCACGTTAGTGGGTGGTTCCTGTCATCCTTCATTCTGATGACTTCTCGTGTTCACCATCGTGACTGGTGGGGATTGAATTTTAACATTCCCACAGACGGCGCCAATGTTCTGTTCGTGATGAACAGACATGTCCAGCAAAGAAGGCTGGATAATTGATGTCTGATCAGACTCTCTCTCTAAAGGTATTTAAGGAAACAAAATGCCTCAGGCGAGAAGATCACAATGCTAGAACAAGAACACCACAATTGACGTGGGGTGTGTGCATTGTGTGAAAGGAATAGAGAGTAAGAGTTGTGTGTATCTTATTCTCTGGAAGTGTTTGTATTTATAACCATTGACCTGAGAGTTAGTTGGGTTAGATTTCCCCACGATCTTGGCCGAGATTCTTGGTCAGTTGGAGCTCATGCATTCTATTCCCAAGCCACTCCTATGTCCACTACTTAGAACGGTTATAGCCACGTTTTCCTTACTGGTGCTGACTAACAGCGTGAGTTGACTGAGTCTTAATGTATCTCTCTCATAATTAGGCCCAACTCAAATATCCATAACAAGACTTAAAAATAAAATACAAGTTGTTTGACAATTCTAACTAAAAATTATTGTCACACTAAAACAAAAATTGGTTTTATTGTCTAGCATTATTTGATTTAGGAAAAGAGGGAGAGAGATATTAGTTGTCACAACTTCTCCTTTATTTTTAAATAAAAAGCCAAAAATGTTGAATTGAATACTATTTTAATTAAATTATTCACCAAAATGTACAATGACTTGATAAAATTATTCTTTCAATGTAATTTGAGGTTGTTTTATGTAAAATAATCCTTAAAAGTTTATAATAACCAAATTCATATCAAGTGAGTTTACAAGGTACTAAATAAATAATTTATTGTTTTTAAGTAAATCATACTACTATATTTAATAAAATATACACTATTGTAAACAAAAAATATTT
>PYAF01000229.1:335806-389794 GCA_007407185.1 Glycine tomentella
GATTTTCTATAATTTACATGTATACTTAATTTATCAATTATACATTCCTTTTTCTGTGAGGTACAACTTTTTTGTGGTATTTTACAGGCTCTCATATACATTCTATCATTTATCAATATTTAATATAGTTATTCTATTAGTATTTAATGTAATAAAATTCTATATTATTGTTTTAAAAGTTTGATACATTATTTTTAACATAGGTATATAATTATTTCCGTATACAATTTTTTTAAAATTTGATACATTTTTTCTAACATAGGTATATAATTATATTTAATATAATTATTTTATTAGTATTTAATGTAATAAAATTCTATATTATTATTCAAAAAATTGATACATTTTTTCTAACACATATATAAAATATTATTATGTAATAAAAAATCTCTCCAATGAAATTTAAAAGCCACTCAATCCAAAATCCACTCGCATTAAATCCATGAACAAAAGAAAATGTTAAAAGAGTGTCCGATGCAGAGACATATTCCTGGCAGGATTGAAATATCTCCTGTAAAAGCAAAACATCTAATTTATTACCTGTATTAGTTTTAAGTTTTAGAACTTAAAAAAAAAATTCATTTTTTATGAGGGATTACAATAGTATGGAGATATTTTAGGAAAAATAAAGAAGAGTAGTAAATAATTTTTTTTACAAACAAAAATAATACTTTAATTTAGCTCAGTTGGATAAAACATGATTTTTTTTTTCACTTAAAAAAACTTTTTTATGCTTTTAAGAATTAAGTAAAGAATATTTTAAATATAAGTTAAAAATTAAGTCAACTTTATTTTAACAACCCACATATTTTGTTTTGAAATTATCATTTAAAATTTATACTAAAAACCTATAGATGTCACCAACAGGCTGTTACTTTATTTTAAAAAAGTTTGTCTTGATGACTTATAATAATTGCGATCATTCATTATCATATTTTTCTAAAACATCTAAATATTGTTATTATAGGTTGAATTTATGATATTACCCAAATTCACGCCAGTTTTAATTACTTGACTTTATACCAAGATGACTTCATCACTTGATTTATTTTTAAGTGTCATCACTTCATTGTTAAGCAGAGCACCAGGAAGCATATTGATTTTAAATTGTGTTTAGAGTAAACTTGGACAAAAATGACATCATATTCCTAGAGGCTAGAGGTGAAAAAGGAGAAGGGATTCCTGCTTAACACACTTCTTGCTACATTTTTTTTATTATACACTTTATCATTATTATTAGTTAAAATTTATTAAAAATTTGATGTTTTAGAGAACAAGTTCTTCTTATATTTCTGTGTAACTTTTATTTTGTGGGCTTAGGTATTACTTTTCAATTTTTTTTTAAAATAAAATTACGAGAGATCCATTAAATAAGGAGAGACTTATAAATTTTTAAATTTCTAATTAATTTTAGATAATAAAAAAATATGTTTTTTTTACTGTGATCAAAGTATCAACTGATTATATCGATGACTAATATTTGATAAAGAAACTGATTGATTATCTTTAGTAAAAGTTTTTTTTATTATATTTTTTTATCAAGTTAAAACTTGAAATGTTGCTTAATAAATAAATGCTTTTAAAAAGATTACAAAGAATTGTTAATATATCTTACACATATATAAGTACAGTATGTCTAAATACGAACAATCCAACAAAAATAGGAACAATTGAACAAATAAACAGAGTAAAGGACACAAATAAACATGTATGTTTGGTTTACGATTAAAAATAATGTGTTACAGGTTCCATGAATGTTTGATTGTCATTGGGAAATTGGGATCCTCAAAACCGAGTTTCGCAAAGAATCTAGAAAATATCTTTTGTAAACGACGGTTGGATCCGTATAAAGATGTGTTCTATCGCATAATAAATAACATTTCAAATATTCTCTAATTTATTGGCCAAATTATTTTTGTGTCAAACATAATTTTTAACAGAATCCCAAATATGCTCTCCTTACACCCCAAATCCAATTTCACCCTTAATTCTATTTTAAAGAAAAATAGACCCTTTGCTTTAACTTATGTAGATGGCATTTAATATCTGACGGACTTAGAATTAAGACGCGTAAGCTGTGTCATGTGTGGTGTGATTCAACCCATGGGAAGAAAAAGTGATGGTTTAATTCTTGACTTCTTGAATGGAAAATCTTGGAATATGCCTTTTGTAGACCGCAAATGTGTGAAAAGCTTCATGTTAGGGGCATTTTGAGGGCTCATTTTAGGAGACAACAAAGTGGCATTACTTAAACTCTCTGTCTGGGCAAAAGAAGCCAGCACAAGGATTTGGAATCATTACGGTGGGCATTCAAAAGGCACATTTTGGACCAAATGATTTAGTTTAGAGAAAGCATCTTGCGACAATTTTTTTTTTTTTTACAATTACAAGAGTGATAGAAAAAAAAAAAAGAATAGCTTTCAACAAAAAAAAATAGAATAAGATAAGTAATATAATGAAAAGAGATAAAAAAATTACAAAAATGTTGTAAAAAATATTATATAAATAATATATAACTTATATTTAACTCTATAATATGTTTTTTTAGAAAAGAATGCAAAAAAAAAAAATTAAGGCAAAAGAAAAGAAAATAATAGAAAATGAAATGATTTTGAAAATTGTTTATTGGGAAAGAAAATGAAAGGAAAAAACTTAAATATATGTATATTAGTAAATACGGGTTTAAGTAGATTGGATCCAATTTGTGAATCAATCCAATTTAATCCAATTCAATTTTTAGCCAACCCACCGGAAAGTAAAGAAAATAAAGAATACGGAGGAACTGAGACTTCAGAGCATTGTTGGTTGTTGGTTGAAAATCAGATATTTATATTCCTAAAGTTGTCAGCAGAACTAATCATAAAGCTTTTATTTTAAGAAAATTATAAAGCTATTAAGAGTGAGTAGAATGTGGTACGAAAATGTTTAAATTTCGAATGGAATGAAAGAAGAAAAAAAAAGAAGCAAAAACGAGAGAAAGGCGTGGAAACTGGAAAGACAGACTCGAGGATTAAATAGATTGAGATTTTAGGTTAGTACATGCTTTTAGACCAACTCATATGCTCATTAAATGATTAAACATGGCATTTTTTCCATTTTAGATTTTGTTAGATGGTGCAGATAGGATAAAAGCAGATAGAGTCAGAAAGTAAAATAAGAGTACAAGAATATATAAGTAATTATTTTTCTCTGTGTTCATCACGTGGCTATGTAACATTCACAAAAAGAGAGAAAAAAATCACATGCCTCTGTATAAATGTTATAAGATATTATCTTATTTAATGCATAACTAAGTTTATTATCTCGTTACTTCAAAAAATTCAATCATAAAACAACTAAAAATTATATTTTAGACCCACCAAAAAAATGTTTGTTAATAATTTTAAAATAAAAAACACCACATATATAGACAAAAGGTTTAACATAAAGTATATATATATATATATATATCTTTAGGACTTACACACCTTTGGATCAGTCCTATGTGCAACTTTATGAAATATTAGTTTAGTGTGACGTATCTTGTATAAGTATTAAATTCATATTTTATAATTTATAAGAATAATTTTTATATTATTTTAAATTTTTAATATATTATTAATTATTTAGTTTAAATTTTAATACATGTATGTTAGTAAATATGTGAATAAATATTTAAATATATCTTTATATGTACACATATTTCAGAAAAATTGTTATTATTAAAAGTATTGTCTTAGGTAGAATTCTTGATTTTCTTTTAAAAAATTGCTTTAGTTCATTTTTTTAAATTATGTTACAAGTATGAAGTATTTAGTAAGTTTGTCGATAACTAAATTTCGTCAAAAAATAACATCTACCCGTGTTACAAAACATTTTTTATAATAGATTTTTAAATTAATTAATTATGTTAAAGTTATCCTAGATACATAAATATTATAAGCAGTAAAATCAATTTATTAAAAATAGTGATAAAATGAATAGAATCATTTGGATATATTATATGTATGATGTAGTTTAATTTATTTTTGGTTTGATTTAAGTATTAATAATATAACTAATAATTTTTAAATTGATTAAATAATTTTTATTTAGTTTTTAAATAATAACATATTATTTAGTAATTAAATTAAAGTTGTTAAAATTTAAAAAATATATTTTCAGAATAAAAAATGCATCAAGTTGGAAATTTTTATGTACGGAAATAATTATATATGATCACTTTAAACCCCGAGAGAATGTTTGATTACATTTTGAATAGTTTTCCAAATATTTTTTTGGGATTCTAGTCATCACCTTGTCATCATTTAATGGAGAGAGTTAAAGAGATGGACAAATAAACAAAAACAAAAAATTAGTTTAAAGACTAAAATCAGTTAAATAAAAATTAGTAAAAAATCAAGAATTAAAAATATAACTTACATTTAAATAATTAAGAGACTTAATTATAATTAGAATTAATTAATAATATAATTCAACATTTTAATAATTAAAAGACTCAATTAAAATTTTAATTATAATTAAAAGATTAATTATATAATTAAGTGTTAATTAAATAAGAGAGCCGCTTAGTAGCTTTAAATTTCAATGAACAGAGTAGCTAGCTCCTACAATCGATGTTGCTAATTAACTGTACATCTCACTTTGTCCTAAGAACAATTACTTCAAAGTTCAAAGCTCAAACCTGACTTGCTCTTACTGTACATAATTGATTCCATGTCCCTTTTTTTCTCACTTATGGTCAAATCATGCATCAGGCTGGACAAAAGGTCGAGCCAAATGTACTTCATCAAAACACAGCAAATTACATCTTTGTTTGGCTTAAATTTTGTTCAGGAAAGTTGAAATTAAAATGGGAAGAAAAATATTAGGTTTAATTATCAATTTAGTAGTTAAATTATTTTAAAATATTTAATTTAGTCTTTAAGTTGATTAAAATATATTTTTCATTCTCATAAATATAAAAATATTTGAAATCCGTTCATATAAACTTTTCAAGTATGATTTTCGTCTTTACAAAATTAAAGTGTGTTATTTTTTGTTCGGAACCAAGTTCAGACATCCAAACATACATACATGATTTTTTTACATTGGTTATATGTACAATAGATGTAAAAAATATCATATTTTACATCGGTTATATTAGGCATGACAGTAAAACTCAACCCCGTGGGGATCGAACCAAACCCACTTCGACTTTGACAAGGAAAAACCACGTTGACCGGGTTTGGGGTTGGGGTCGGGGTTTCCCTGATAACCAACAGCGGGGGCGGGTACGGCAAATGCGATACCCGCCCTGATCTCGACCCTGAACCTGCCCCGCCACTAAAAAATCCTACATTTAGAAACCTAAAACGTTTATGTCGCGCCTCCTCAGGTCTCAGTCCTTATTTGTAAACGCTCTGTCCCTCAGCCCGACGAAGTCCTCTCCCTTCCGTCGTTGTCCCTATCGGAGCCGTTGTTGTTGTCTTCTTTGCTCATTGTTAGGCTATGGGTGGTGGCCATTGTCTTCTTCGCTCACCATTAGACTGTAAGTGGTGGTTTCCTCTTGGGGTATAAGCCATTGTCTTCTCTCTCTCAACGCATCTCACATTCTCTCAATCGAAGCATCCTAAGATATTTTCCTGTTTCTTTCATTTTCTCTTTATTGAGCTCGAATGGTCATTGTGAAAGGCCATCGCTTTACAAAATTTTCAACTTTTGCAGGGTCATTGTGAAGGGCCAACTTGCTTTATTGTAGGTGCCTTGTTTATAACAACGTACCAGGAGGTAAATCTGTTCAAGTAACTTTTTCATGGCATAGCAAGTTTTCCAAGATAGGACTATTCACTCTCTCACTTTGTGATTCCACTTGGGAAAATTTTACTGTTCCATTTCATAGAATTCTTATAGCATCTTCATTTTGTTTTCATTTTGGTAGATGTCTTATCCTCATCTTATAGCATCTTAATTATGTTGCTCATTTTACAGTATCGGTTCACATATTGTTTTATGATTTTTTTTTATCATGTTAATGTTCTTACTTAATCTGCAGTGGCTGGTTTATGGTTTTATGCTTTTTGTTGGTTTACCGTGTTGCAAATGTCTTGATTTTTGTTTCTTTTTTCCTTTTAATTTTAGTGGTGTCATCTGTAATCCATGAGGATTTCTTATCCTGTCTCTATATCTTCCTTTTCTGTCTTAATAAATTCTTTTCTTGATAATAATAATAATGACATTGGCATGTAAATTGTAATCTATATTATATGTTAAAGGAATTGTTTAGGAAATCTTGTCACTTTGACTTTGGGTTTGATACGTGGACAAAAATTATTTTCCATTTGAAATCTTAATTTGATACTTGGAAAAAGTCTTTGTGAAATTAAGTTACAATATTTTGTAGGTTTAGTTCTATGAACTTTCTTATTGAGTATGCATTGTTGGAGTGCTTCGATAATTGGACTTCTCCCTTTGCATATCCCATGCCTTTATGTCAGTATTATTAGCTTCATGTAGGGCTGTAGTGGTTAATTTATTTTATGTTGCAGTGTTGATGATGGATTTCCAGCTGTCACCTTTTATTTTGAAAATGGACTCTAGTTGAAGGTTTATCCATGTGATTATTTATTTCTCTCTGTAAGTATATTGCAAATCTCATTATATCTTTGTGTTTTGTTATGATTATCATAATGGATTTTGGAAATGCAATTTGCAAATGAAGCAAACATTATCTTTTCATATTTTGAAACCTTATTAACCATTATTCTTTTTGTAATTTTAGATACTCGCAATAGTTTTAAAATGATTTTTCAAAAGACTTGTTAATTAATGTGCACTACTACTATAAATAAAACACTAATATGCATCTGCAGGGAGATTTTTGGTGTATTGGTTGGCAAAAATAGTGGGACACAATCAAGAGATAGCAAAAATATGACCTTAATCAATACTAGCGGGGGCAGGGCGGGGAACCCTGACCCCCAACAGGGACGGGAATTGTAACACCCCTGTTGTACCGCTCCGTATGCATCTGGTTAATTAATATTCATTTATGGTCGTTAAGCTCAACCATTAATTTAAACTAATCAATTCGGAAGCGATAAACAAAATGACGTCATCAACAACAACATCTTTACATTATGTATGGTAATTACACGCTTCATACAACCAAAGGACCAAATAAGTTATATAAATATATCAAAATAATGGCATCTACAAAATAAGGTATCATATACCTTGTCCTCTCAACATACATCAGTGTCTCTCAAAATATACAACATATACACAAGGTACATAAACTGTGTATCCTCCCCTCAGGGTACAAAATATAGGCATAACCAAAATAAATGAGCCACATGCTCTCAAAATATATGTCTAAGGTTTACACAGAACCATATCCCTACTCGGGTCTCTTGCCTTGGGATCCATCGTCCGCTCGCTGAGCATCACCTGCAAAATATAATCCCCACACAGGGGTGAGATACAATCTTAATAAACTCAGGGTTCTTGGAGGTCTCTCCTCCCCCTAGTTCACTTCCATGGCATATCGTATCAAAATTGGCATCACATACAATCCAGCCATCACAGCTCTCATAAACCATATCACATGTATATCACAACACAAGTGTCATTCCATTGGGCGCTACCCACATCAAGAATGCAACACAAATATAGCAAATATATACACATATAACATTGCCTGAGAAAGATCATCCACTGAATGGTCACATTCTTTCAAGACTTTCCACACCATTGCCTGAGAAAGATCATCCACTTAAGGGCACATTCTCTTAGGACTCTGCGCACATTGCCTGAGGAAGATCATCCACTGAAGGACACATTCCCTCAAGACTTTATGTCAATGCCTGAGAAAGATCATCCACTTAGGGGCACATTTCCAAAGGAAGTCCATAAGTAATCTATTCTACTAGCCAGAGAATCTCATCAATCACACAACATATCATCACAGTGTATATCATATACATGTCCTCAATCAAAGCAGTAACACACAATTTCAATACACATGCATCATGACATACAATAACCATCACTCCCTCGGAGTATGGTGGAATACAGTCAATGGGAAAACGCTCCCAAGGACAAAGAGCTTACCTGCTCTTCGTGCTACACCGGCTCTCGTGGCTTCGTGGTCACAACCACCAACAATCTCTATATCACGTTCTACACAAAGGCATATAAACAATCAATAATGGTTCTCAACCGTTAGAATGAAAAGAAACGCTATTCTTTTCCATTTAAATTTCTTTTTCCTCTATCTTAAAGTTATTAGAACTAACCACCTAATTGGTGACTCACAAACTCTCAGCAAGATCTATCTCAGCCTAACCGAGGCATTAGAGTCTCCCAAGACTCTGCATAAGTCAATTCAAAGAGCTTAACACTCTATTCAAGCTACATATCAACAATTTTCAAGGTAGCTAAAACGGTTACTTCAACACATTTTCACCATTTATATAATCTTCTAAACACATCTTGTGAAAGCTCTAATGTTCATACATACCATAACCTCATCAATTCAGCCCACATTCTTCCTACACATACATTTCTCAGAGTCGAATTCCAAAGTCGATGAAATTAACATTTCAAGGCTAAACCTTCATCACAACAACCTCCTAAGCCTAATTTTAGCTCTAACTCAAATGGGTCACTATTCACCTCAAGAACAAATTCTTAAATAATCGGTATAAGTTGTGTTTCTTACCTCTAAAACAACAAGGAAGGCTAAAGGACAACTTCTCCAAGCTTGAATATCCTTAAAATGCCTTCTTTCCCCTCCAAATCCAAACTTTGTGAAGTTCCCTAGAGAAAACGATCTTTTCGTTTGATGGTTTTCAAGGAAAATGGAGATTGAAATCTAACTCAATGGAGGATTTCCTTCAACTTTCATGTTTGAAGCTAAAGATTTTGGTCAAGGAATGAAGGTTTATGAAGCTTCCCAAGCTTGTTAATGGCAGAAATGCAAAGCAGAAGAAGAGGGTCATGTTTTTGGCCCAAAATGAGAGAAATGAGTCACTTAAGTGACTTCAGCCGTGTCCCCCACGCTAATTGCGCCAGATTCCAGAGAAAATGACTTTTTGGTGCCCATCTGGCGCTAATTGCACCAATCTGACACTATCCGCGTCAGATTCCAGAGAAAAATGGCTTTCTGGCGCTAACCGCACCACTTCTGGTGCTACTGGCGCCATCTTGATGCTATCCGCACCGGATCTAGCGCTAATCGCGCCACTTCCCAGACAAACAATTTTTTTATTTTTTTTCCTTGGTTATTATACCTATATGGATCTGGTGTATTAACAATTACTTAATCAGCTTAACGCGATAATTAATTTAAAATCAATTAATTAAGAAGCATTTAAAAGAAAATCATGAAGTCATCGTCATTTCCTTTCAAAACGATATTTCGGATTCATCATGTATGGTAAGTATTCACAAGTACATATACGAATGCCAAGACACTACAACAAGCATTTACGATCCAGATAACATAAAGAACGACAGGTAAAGACAATAATGTTCATACAGATATATTAGGAGAATCAGAAGCCACACACACACATATATATACACACATTATCAAAACAATGACTATGGCTAAACAAAAGAATAGACATACTGTGCCATGATCTCACAGATCATATCCTCACAAGAGGGTAGTGTCTATACATCATAATCCATACAGGATCCAAAAATATTTACACTCATATTTTCCCTCACAGGGGTACAAAATAACATCATAAACATAAAACAATGAGCCACAATGCTCTCAAAATACTGCCCAAACAACTATTCAATGTCTATCCCTACTGGGGCCTCCTGCCCTGGGACCCATCATCTTTGCCAGATGCATCACTTGCAAAAGTAAGATCCCAACAGGGATGAGATACAATCTCAGCAAGCTCAGGGTTCTTGGAGGCTTCTCCTCCCTCTAGCTCACTTCCATGATAACATAACATCAAAGACATCACAACATCATGCCTCCTAGCCCTCACAACAACACATAGACATTCTCCAACTCTAATGTGTATCTGCGGTACTACGCCCACCAAAGATGCATAATCATCAGCATCGAGATTCTCAGTCCCTAGTGTGAGGCCGAAACTCACACCCGTGCCATCCCATCAGGAGCTACCCCTTTACAGATGGATGCATGTATATGGCACCTCCGAGAATAGGCTTCAACCGCGATAGGACCACCTATCTTTGGTGTTAAGGGATCATACACCTTTTACGTGAGCAAATCGACTAGGAGTTGCACTCTACTCCTAGGGAGGTCCATATCTATCTAACTGGCCAGAAGATCTATCCGAAAGGCAACATACACAAAGCACAAAAAACATGTATACATATTATCATGAGAAAAACTGTAACATCCAATTCAATGCATATGAATCATGTATGCAACTATCACTCCCTCGGAGTATGGTGGAACTCAGGCAATGGGGAACACTCCCAAGAACACAGAACTTACCTGCTCTGATTGCTACACCGGTTCTTAGGGATGGCAAAGTGGGCCAACCCATCCCAAATGGGCCGGGCTGGCCCACCCCACATAAAAAATGGGCTGGGCCGGGCTGGCCCACTTTTACAAAGTGGGCTGAGAATCCTGGCCCACCCCACTTTATAGTGGGTTAGTGGGCTAACGGGCCAGCCCACCAGCCCACTTAAAAATTAAAAAAGTAATAAAAAAAAAGTTTCAGGCAAAAAAATTTCTTTAATTTTCATCTCCTCTATTTTCATTATCTAAATCAAACACAGGATTAGGCATGCCCAGGCAAAGTGGAATTACATACTAGTACACTAATAAAATAATGGCATAACAAGACAATTTGATGTATCTGGAATAGCCAAGTATAATCAGCAGGCAGCAGCACAGTATATTACAGAAAACACAATCTGAGGAGAAAGCAATCAGCAACATTTTACCTCATCAATCATCTTTTGACGTTCAAGAGTCCCGAATTTAGGAGGAGCTTCACGAGACTTAATGGCCAGTGTATGCCTCTCTTCTTTCTTGTAGTCTAAAGATCCCAAGGCACCATTTGGGTTGGTAGGCATGAATACAATCAGTGCAACTAAAGCAGTCCTCACTGTCAAAAGATATTTACATCAATTAAAATAGAACTTTTTACCATCAAAGACATCTACAAGGCTCAGCCTATATAGTTAAAGATAATGCATAAGATCTACAAAAATGAAGGTAATGTGCTAAATAAGAATGATGAAAATAACAGAGATGCATTCACATTCTAATTATACATTAAAATGCAATTACTTTGTTTGATCAGTATTTTCTACCCAATCTTTATAGAATCCAACCTTATGATCTAAGATATGGGAATCAATACAATGCCACTTCTATCTAGAGGAAGCCATGTTTTGTGCCAATGCATAGTATGATTCTACCTAGACAATGATAGTAATTGATAATTATAAAGCACAGAGTCAAATATATCAGGCTGTTTTGTAACTGCAGAATAACAACTAGACACTTATAATCTTGTATATATCTGTGTATATATCCAGCATGCAAAATTCATGATGACATTTATGACCTGTACAATGAGAAACTCTCAATAAATAACTTGCAAAATAATTTAGCAAACAGAGTGTTAATCCTGGAAAGGAATGTTACTTACCGCTCCATGATGGTTGCCAATGCTCAGGGTGATGATTTGATATGCTCAAGCAAATCTTGGTTTGAGTCTCGAAACGACCATTAGGCTGACAACATATATTAGGGAAATTTATAAGCAAGTAGGGATCGAATTTCTTCAGAGTTCAAAAATAAAATAAAAACAGTTCATTAAGTTAATACAAGAATCTAATCAGTTGAGAGGGAAGGAAGCAACATCTTACTGTCAACAACATGAATGAAGGGGGTTTGAATGGATACTCTGAAGGCAACTGTATAGGGACAATCCACTGTCCATCAACATGCTGACTAGATAAAAGGAATTGTGACTGCATAATCAAATGCTACATCCAATCATCCAATTAAATAACATACATAAGTGGGAGAACAATTACTGATAGTCTGATACTAGATTAATACATTAAAATAAAGTTATCAAAGCAACATCCAATCATCCATACATTCAATTTAAAATATGCTAAAAACAACTTAGAAACATTACAACTTCCAAAATACAAAATAATTAAATTGAAGTAGCTGCATCTAAGCATCTTCAATAATTACAGAATTTGATCCCTTAGAAACACTTGGATCCATATTTAAAGCACAAAAGTCATCTTCTCCATCTTCAGCTAAAAATTATAATCCAAAAATAAAAATAAAATTAGCTAATGAATAATGATGATTTAAAAGAAAATTAATTGAAAATTTAAATTGTAAAATAATGAAATTAAAGAAACTACCATCATTAGCAAAACCATGCAGCCAACTACGAGTACAAATCAATGCTTCGACATTTTTTGATAAGAGACGATTTCTATACTTGTTAATAATATGTGATCCAATGCTAAAAGCAGATTCAAAAGCCACTGTAGTAATCGGAATACTCAACACATCACGAGCCATTATGGATAATTCTAGAAAATGATTATGATTATCCCTCCACCATTGCAAAACATTCAACTCTTCATAGTACACAAAATCCAAGTTTGGCTCATCCAGATAAACATCAAATTGAGACTTTCCTACTTTAGAAGCAAGTTGACTACTATGCATTTTCAATTCCTATTACATTTGACAAGTTGAACACAAAACAAATAAAATAAAATCAATCAAGTATTAAAAGGAAAAAAAGGTAAATACTTACATAATATGATAATAACAATAACATTAAATAATAAGCATGTACTTACACCAAACATTCTTTGATTTATTCCCTTGAATTCCTTTGACATGGATGAAGAACTACTTAGGGTCTTGGTCCAAGATTGTTGGTCCAAGATTGTGAATAGAGCCAGAGGCAACATCATTAATATTTCTTGGATTTGAATACCTCTCAAAGAGCATGTATAACTTTCTCCTCACATGTTCAATCTTTTGTTCACAAGTGGATTCATCAGTTGTTGAGTAATAATAACTCAATGAAGTAAATTTAATACGTGGGTCAAGAACTGCTCCAAAAGCAAGAATGGTGATATATTGATCCCAGTATTTGTTAAACTTCATCATCATCCTTTCCCCCATACTCCTAATAACCTCATCTTCACTTTGTAAACTCTCAGTAAGTACAAGCTGAATTTTCCAAACTTGCAAGAAGTATAAGTTGGAAGTAGGATAGGAAGTGCCCGCAATCAAATTAGTAGTATCATAAAATGGTAACAAGAACTCACAAATTGTTTCACCTCTTTTCCACTCATCTAGTGAAGGGCACCACTTGTAATTAGGATCTTTTGATTGAAAATTTCCAAATGCCCGTTGATATTTGAGAGCACTATAAAGTATCATATAAATGGAATTCCATCTAGTGAAAACATCTAGACACAATTGCTTCCCACTACCATCAGTCTGAAGACCAAGCTGCTGAATACATTCTTTAAACTTTCTCATCCCCCCCTCAGATCCCTTCACATACTTGACACTCTCTCTAATTTTATGTAAGGCATCACTAGCAACTTTCAATCCTTCTTGAACAATAAGATTCAAAATATGTGCAGAACAACGAACATGAAAAAACTCTCCATCACATAATAACCAACCACTTGTTCCAAGATCATTTTTCAAAATGTCTTGCATGTTATCATTGGCAGATACATTATCTAAAGTGAGAGAAAAAATCTTTTGTTCTATTTTCCAATCCTTCAAAAATTGAAAAATCTTTGAAGCCAAGTCAAATCCAGTGTGAGGAGGAGGCATATGACAAAAATTAAGAATTTTGCTATTTAACTTCCAATTAGCATCAACAAAATGAGCAGTTAAACATATATAACCCTCACTAGTACAAGAGGTCCATAAATTAGAAGTTAAACATATTCTATTTGGAATACTAGCCATAACCTTTTTTAGCTTCTCTTTCTCTTTCTTGTAAATGATTAGGACATCAGATTTTAAAGTATTCCGAGAAATAGGCAGTGCATCAGGATTCAAATACTTAATCCAACTTCTAATCTTTTTATACTCAACAAAGTTAAAGGGAAAGTCATGTTCAATGATTGCAGCAGCACACATCTCACATGACACCATTTGATCTAACTTTGGAGATTTCAATTTTCCTTGTAAATCTACCATCATTTGACCAAAATCTTCAAATTTGATTCCCTTACACTTTGAGATATGACGATTTAAATGAGATGTCCCATATGCATTACCCCCAATTTTATACTTTGTTTTACAGGCCTTACACTCAGCTCTTTCTATCCTATCATCACCCACTCTTATCTTAGTGAAAAACTTCCGACAATCTGAACTTGTTGCTTTCTTTTTCTTCTTGATTGGTTCATCAGCTTGAGATGATTCAATAGGTACTTCAGAATTTTCAACATGTTCATGCTCATTCACAGTCTCAGACTCCATATTAAAACTCCAAGACAACTATCCTAAATCAAACATTAAATGGAAAATAGAAAATCAACCTCAACACCAGGAATAACATACATTATTTTCAGCTACCACTTGCACTTTTGAAACTATCATAAATCAAACATTAAATGAAAAATATATAACAAACAAATTATACTAAAGTGCAAATCAGGAATAACATACTTATATTTTTCTATTCTAAATGGGACAACTTTAATAAAAATGATTATACTAAAGTGATTATTCTAAATGGTTAAATATTTTATGAAGTTAAACAAAACTTCATAAAATATTTAACCATTTCTAATCAATCTATTTTCATATAAAAAATGCCACTTCTTTTAACTTATCAACCAATCCAAACAAAATCAGACACCTGACCTTTACCTACTGCACAAAATCAAAAGCTACGCAGAAACACATAAGACAGGATACAATTAATTTGCAGAGCATACAGAACCATTTTGCCTACAATTTACAAGCTGCAACACCCACTGCCCACATCCATATCCATAGGAGTTTTTTGTTTCATACATGCTTATCGTATCTAGTTAAATTTATTCTATATGATCTTGTATTAATTGTAAAATATTACGTGAAGTTATCATTTAAAAGAAAAATCTAACATTTCAAAAAATCTTACACCACTACTGCATTTCAATCTTAACTCTTCCTAATAAAGATTAGCAGTTGAAAACTACTTTTATAAAAAAAATAGGATTAATATTCTTTTATTATAATTTTCAATTTATGATTAATTTAACAACTCAATTAATTACAATCATTCATTAATTAGTCAATAATCTATTGATGTGCCAAAATTGAGAATTTATAAAGGACAACCAAATCCAAATGTTACAATTAAAAGTTAATCAAATATTAAAATTAAAAATTGAGAAGATTAAAATATGAATTTAAAATTAGAAAACTAAGGAGACCTAAATAAGCACTGAACAATTCGTTACTATATGAGCACAAAAGAAAATTCCACACATTCCAATCACTTCATGAGCACCCTTATATATCAATATATGGACTAAAAAAATAGAACACGTACACTAGCCAGAATAATGACACGTTTCCTTAAAAAATACATGGTGAAGAATATGATTGTAGCTGTTAAATAATCTAACACTAAAAACCCAGGGAATGGGAGAAATGACTTTACATGAATTCCTATATAAACAATCATTTTCGTAGAAACCACTAGACCTTTGGAACAAATAATACGAGCTTAAGTCAGACTATGGCAGAGCCATAATTTGATGGAGAAATAATTCACTGCCACAAGCATTGTGAAATCACAATACAAAACAAAAGCAACAAAATTTCGACACTACAAAGAGCATGTCAAGAAATTAAACTGACAAAAAAGCACAAATAGGGCAAAACATGAAAACCCAGTATCAAAAATGCATATCAACATATGTAACAGACAGTGAAGAAAATTCAAGAAAAAATGCATAACCATGTGCTTAAATTTTTTAAATGCAAATAAAAGTCTCAAAACATGACAAAATTAAGACATGATAATGGATAAGCAAACTGCCCTAGTGCCTTCAAACTTCTGGTTTAGGATAAGTTTTAATTTGGATTAGCTTATACCGTATTCAAAAATCAAAACAACTTACATAATCTGATAATCAAAATGTTCACAATTGAGAAAGAAGCAAACTTTCTTCGAAATAAACTAAATCCAAATTCAAACAAGCACTAAAATGCAATAAAACCCAAACATTCAACAAAATGTTCACAACTGCAAGTCTCTGTAGACTTATCATCTAAACAGTGTAAAACCGCAAGAACTCTAGTTAGGTGGAACAGAACAGCTGAACAGGGTACTTCAAATTTAGCAAAAAATCAAAAAAGAAAACCTGATATGGTCACTGCAGGAGCCAGGCACAAGCTCGCGATGGCCGACGGTCACTGCAGGGGCGCCAGGGGGAAGCTCGTTGTCACGCCGTGCCGGAAGTAGCTCTTCTTTATCGTCTCTCACTCTCAGGTCTTGCTTTCGTTTCTCCACAGCACAGCTACATAGGACGTGAGGTGAAGTCGTGAAGGTGACTAAGTGAGGACTGAGGACGCGAGGTGAAGCCGTGAAGGTGACTAAGTGAGGACGCGAGGTGAAGCCGTCAAGGTGACTACTGAGGTCAGTGAGGAGTGACAGTGTGAGAAGTGATAGAAGCTGGAACTCTGGAAGCAGTGAGTGAACATTGAACAACCCTTAACCCTAACTATTATCTTTCATTCTTTCTATTTTTTTTTTGTTTTTATTAGGGCAAACTCAGCAAAGCAAATGCCAAAAAATGACTCACTATGAAAGTCTGAAGCATGCTGCGTGCGTGGACAAGTGGACACTGGAGTGTGTGGTGTGGGCCTGTGGGACTGGGGGGTTTTTTTGTGGGCTGGCCCGGCCCGGACCACTTTTAACCTGTATTTTAGTGGGCCAGGATGGCCCGGCCCGTTTACTCAATATGGGCTTCAACATTCAACCCAACCCATATTTTTTGGTGGGTTACACGGGCCGGCCCACCAGGCTTGGCCCGTTCTGCCAAGGCTACCGATTCTCTCGGCCTCATGGTCACAACCACCAATAACCTCTGTATCACGCCCTACATAAAGGCATACAAACAATCAATAACGGTTCTCAACTGTTAGAATGAAAAGAAACGCTATTCTTTTCCATTTAACCTCTTTTTCCTCTATTTCAAGTTATAAGAACTTGCCACCTAATAGGTGACTTACAGACCCCCAACAAAATCTATCTCGGCCTAACCAAGGCCCTCGAGTCTCCTTAAGACTCTGCATCAACCAATTCAAAGAGTTCAATACTCTATCCATGCCACATCTCAATGGTTATCAATATGACTAAAACGGTTACTTCAACACATTTTCACCGTTTATATAGCCTCCTGAGCACATATTGTAAAAGCACCTAAGCTCATATATATCAAAATATCATTAATCTAACCAACATTCTTCCTAACCATACATTCTTCAGAGCCAAATTCCAAAGTCCATAAAAATTATAATTCAAGGCTAAACCTTCATCACAACAACCTCTTAAGCATACTTTTCTAAAGGACTCAAGCTTAATTTCAGCTCTAACTCAAAAGGGTTACTATTCATCTCAAGAACAAATTCTTAAATAATTGGTAAAACTTGAGTTTCTTACCTCTAAATCGACAAGGAAGGCTAGATGGCAACTTCTCCAAGCTTGAATGTCCTTAACATGCCTTCTTTTCCCTCCAAAATCAAACTTTGGGAAGTTCCCTAGAAAATGCAATCTCTCCGTTTGATGGTTTTCAGGGAAAACTAATGTTGGAATCTAGCTCATTGAGTAGTTTCCTTCAACTTTCATGTTGGAAATGAAGTGTTTTGGTCAAGGAATGAGTGGGTGTGAAGCTTTCCAAGCTTGTTAATGGTGGAAAACGGAGAAGGAAGAAGAGAGTGAAGGTTTTGGCTCACAAAACGTGCAAATGAACCTTTTATAGTGACCCAGCCCGCGTCCCCGCGCTAACAGCGCCATTCTGGCACTATTGGCGCCAAATTCTAGAGGTTTGGACGTGTTCCTAGCGCTAATCGTGCCACTCTGGCGCTAATCGCGCCACTCTGGCACTAACTACGACAGGTTCCAGAGAAAAATGGTCTTCTGGTGCACTTTGGCGCTAATGGCGCCGAATCTGATGCTACTGGCGCCACATCTGCGCTATTCGCGCTAGATTCCACATAGGCCTCCAATTTTTTTTTTTTTAGTCTTGGTCATTATAAGGATGAGCATGTATTTTCCACTGAGTGCAGATCCAGTACTCATACCTGACAAGTCTATGTTGCGTGCAAAGGGTCGTCCTAAGGTAACTAGAATACGCAATGAGATGGATGAAGTTGAGACTAGCCAAAGTCGTGTTAGGTGTGGTATATGCAGATTACCTGGGCATAACCATCGCAATTGTCCTAGTCGTCAATCTACCAACCCGTGATAAACATCAATTTTAATATGTTACCCTTTCAGTTATGGTATTATGTGTTGTCTTATGTGGGTGTCCTAGTCATCAATGTACGTGATGATAAACATTAATTTTAATATGTTGCCCTTTCGGTTATGGTATTATTTGTTGTCTTATGTGGGTAAATAAAATCAATAAAAACGCATCCGAAATGCCATCAAATCCATACATATACTCAAGCATGCCAATAATGTATCAAACATAGTCCATAAAATCCCTACAATAGTCCAATATAAGTAACAAACGAAAACACACAAACACTAAGCTGAAGGTGGAGGCCACGGGTTATGACGACCTTGCCGATCAAGCAATCTACGCCTACCACAACCACGCTGATACTGTGGAGTAGGAGTATGTGCTGCAGGTGCCTCAGCAGCCGTAGGTGGAAAGGCCTCATGTGGGATTCCTGTATCATGCCCTACTTTAGCAGCTAGTGAAAAATCTATGTTGCTATACATTGCGTCAACATCAGCATCATCCCAAGTATTACCTCTCTGACTACTGCTCCCCCCATGTTCCCATTGTGGCATCTGGATTGGACTATGCTGAAACGATGAGCCTTGCTTGCGTGTTCATAGGTTGCCACTGTGGCTGATAATATGTCTGAGTGTCCATCGGGGTCTGTGTCTCCCACGGTGGCCAGTAGGTGTCAGACTGAGTCTGCTGCTCCGACTGCGAGGGCTGAAAATAGGTCTGTTGAATATCGTATTCTTGACCTAGAAATGGTGGCCTAAAATATCCGGCAGCCGTAGGAGGCCTAGGTTCATGAATAGGTTTCGGAATAGGTGCAATAGGTTGGCGACGACGTCCCAATCCTTGTCCCTCTTTGGCACGACGGCCAACGTTTAGCGACAACTGAGGTTCCGAAGGAAGCTGCTCAATGGTGCCTCTGGACCTGGTTCCTATACCCGAGCAGTTTCTTTCCAAACACCAATAAGGCGAGCCACCTCGCCGTGCACATAATGCAACCCATGGTTAGGAGATTCATCATCCATGGTCACAAAATACAAATTCTCCAACCCGTCAATCTGTAAATGAAACCATGTATACATAAACAAAAATATATGCAGATACTAAATAAATCATTTAAAGGAAAGGACTTACACAACGATGTTGTGAGGCATCCTGCTTCGTCACGTATCACTTGCCGCACAGTTGATACCAACCCATGTACTCGTGGTTGGGCGACATAAGACCATGTATTGTAGGAGGCACTTTAACATGATCAGCTTGCCTATTCCATCTCTCTATAAATTTCATTAACCTCCGACCCCAATTTTCCTGGGGTTTATCCCGAAGGGTAAAATCATGAACACCTTTCAATTTCCCAGGCCTATAAGGTATCGGCTGGTCCCGTCCAAATTGCCTCGTACACCTATCAGGCTGTGCATACTCAGCAATGTGAAAGCAAATTATTGGTGTACGAGCCATCCACAAATGAATTGTGTCAACAGATGCACCCATGAAGTTATAATCACCATACGGTTGCCAAACAACCTACACAGTGCAAACATATGAAGAAATCATTTCACAGGTCGACACATACTCCATATTCTGCATAACATATTTCATTAATTAAACATACCTCATCTCTAGTTAAGGTGTCTAGTCAGTCTCGATACCAATTCAGTGAATTCAATCTAAACCGACCAACAACATTAAATCTATTTTCAAGGTTAAACATTAAACTGTTAATTAATGTGCACATAATCTATATGGCTACTTTAACTTCAAGAAAATAAATATACCTGTGTCCAAAGTGTCGGTCCACCTCATGCGTAGATGGCAGAGGGGGCGCAATAGATGGAAATCGGAGCCATGCCCAAATTTGCAATAAAACAGTGCAACCTCCTATATCTTTTCTATCTGGGTCTGTACAATCACACAATTGTCTAAACAAGTGTGCCAGTACCGAAGACCCCCAGCTATAGGATCCAATGTTAGCAAAATCACCCGCAAGTAGGGCAACGTATCGACATCCTACTACGCTCCCCCCTCTGACTAGTCACAAAGGATCCAAGATCCTAACATGCGAGCGATGTGAGCCTTCGTGAAGTATATGATATTTTGGTGATGACCAGCAACTGCATCCCATGACGGATACACTCTGTCAAAATATGATAATCTCACATTGCCAGAGGTTAGCTTGGTGGCGAGATCAGGTTCGTTACCGAACACCTGATTACATAATTTTGGCCAATCAGCGTATGACTTTCTGGTAACAACTTACCCATCAGTAGGCAAGCCTAGTACTCCAGCGACATCTTCCAATGTTATCGTCATCTCACCCTGGGGCATATGAAAAGTATGTGTCTCTGGCCGCCACCGCTCGACCATAGCACTAATAAGGGCAACATCAATATGAAAAATATAAGTCACGTATCAATATACATATTATAACAACATTAATTTTAAACATGGTTAACATAACAAGATTGGTTAATAGGTACCCACATGTATTGCATTTGTGCGACATGTATGAAACCAGCCTCAGTCAAATACTGGGCTACTATGTCTAGAATATCCTCTGTTGGGGGCCAGTAATGGGTCTACCTTCGCGACGAATCTTCAACAGTCTCTATGTGGTCCGGGAAGCACATGGGTAGTGGGATCAGTAGGCTCAACCTCATGGCCAGACCCAGAACGAGGTCACTCAGATGACGATGACTCAGCCATAATAATATACTACATATTTCATATAAAGAAGCTTCAAGTTAAAAACTACATTACTAAGAAATAATATTCTAAGCCAACAAATATATTATAACATACGTAACTAACAACCTAAACCCTAAAAGCTAATGTATGTGTTAAGCAAGTATTTAACCACAACATCAGTCACCGACTAATGATATTGTAAGCCAATAAATATATTATAACTCATTCCAGAGATTCAAAGAACACATTTTGAAATTCGAGGTCCAATTAAACAAATTTCAACCATTTGATTATATTAGTGACTTAGATCTTACCACGTATCCTAGGTTATTTTTGCTTCTCTCTCCACGGTTCAAACTCCAGCAAAAAAAAAAAAAAAAACCTCTTCTCTCGTTTCTGAAAGTTGATTACAAAATAAATCTAACTAGAAGGATCTTCAATTTTCATCCTAATCATTGAAATTAATTAGAATGCTAGGTAAGAAAGATGATTTTTTTATATTAATTAGTTTAAAAGTTATATATAAAATAATTTTTAATCAATTGATAGTGTCAAAATCTTTAGATTAACAATTCATGAAAATTAAATTCTTAATTATTATACACCTTTTATGTTTCGGATTATTTTTTCAGAAATTATTTTCACTAAAATTTAAATATCATAATTTATTTAATTTTTTTAAAAAAAATTAATCATAACCTAGGTCACTAACAAATAATATTCAAAGGCAATAAATATATTCTACCTTAGGTCACTAACAATTTCCTACATATCACTAACAAATAATATTCAAAGGCAATAAATGTATTCTACCTTAGGTCACTAACAATTTCCTACATATCACTAACAACCTAAACCCTAAAACCTAATGTATGTAACTAACAACCTAAACCCTAAAACCTAGGTCACTAAAAAATAACATTCAAAGGAAATAAATGTATTCTATCTTAGGTCACTAACAATTTCCTACATATCACTAACAACCTAAACCCTAAAACCTAATATACGTAACTAGCAACCTAAACCCTAAAACCTAGGTCACTAAAAAATAATATTCAAAGACAATAAATATATTCTACCTTAGGTCACTAACAATTTCCTACATATCACTAACAACCTAAACCCTAAAACCTAATGTACATAACTAACAACCTAAACCCTAACAATTTCCTACATTAATAACAATTTTTTTCTAACAAAATATTATCATTAATTTAATGTAATCTATAAAATAAATATTTGAACACTTACTTGAGATAGAGTTTCCCTACAAAAATCTTCAAATCAACCCAAAAACCTAGAGAGAAGCGAGAGAAAACACTTTTAGAGAGAGGAAGAAAGTGAAAAAGTGAGTTTAAATAGCAAAAGTGGGCCTTAAATAGCCCTGCATGGTCGCGCCTGGCCCAGGCGCCACTCTAACCCCTGTCACGCCTCCCTCAGGCGCCACCCACCCCCTGTTGCACCCAGCCTGGGCGTGTTTGATCACATCCTCTGGAGGCGCCACTGGTCGCGTCTCATATGGGCGCCACTAACTGCCATACTTACGTAAATTGATTTCAAACTGCAATATTTTAATTTTTTTTTCCAAAAGATAGACCTATTATGATGAAGGAAAGAATGGTTGGTGTGTGGCATCTAGGATGAGGGATTGCAATAAAAGAGGTCGATCATGGCCTATTTCTGTTTCAATTTTTTCATGCTCTGGATGTTCAAAACCTTCTAAAGCAAGGTTCTTGATCGTTCGATAACCACCTTTTGATTTTGGGGCTTATGCGGGAAGGGGATGTTCTAAGCCAAATTCCTCTCAATACGGTGCCATTTTGGATTTAGGTGCACAAACATACCAATAGGATTCATGTATGAGATAGTAGGAAGGCACACAGCAGATTTTTGGAATATGACAATAGTAATTAATCCATCAAGTTTCTGGCAGAAATAGAAGAGAATTTGGGTTCTAAAGGGATCTAAAAGGATTAAAAAATAGGGAGGGGAAGCAAAAAAGGTCCAATTTAAGTATAAGAGGCTTGGACCATTCTGTTTTCTATATGGTCTATTAGGCCATACTGGTAGCTATTGTGATTTCCTGTTTTGTATGACAAATGATGATGGGTACCGTACATGAGGAAAGGAGTTGCAAGCTAAACCAAGAAGGAATAATGGCTTTGGTGATTCAATATGGCTGAGGGAAAAAGGTCAATAGGAGTGGGTAACACCTTTAAAGCGGATTAATTCCTCTACAACAGTGAGGAAGCCAATGACAGAAGGGAAGGACGATGGTGAGAAGTCAGAGGAGATGGAGGCAAAGGCTAAGAATAGAAGGCAAAGGCTGGTGGATGTTTTTATCAACCCTTCATTTTGTGTTTCCTTTTGTAGGTTAGGGAACATATCATAGCGCCTCAGGAAGGAAGCCAACCTATGGTGGAAGATGACCTTACTGGTGACTGTCAGGTGGAGGGAGAGAAGAAGAGAATGAGACATGTATTGCTTTTCTCAAGTGGAAAATTTGCTTTGGTGGAGGAACATAGTGGATCTCTTGTGCAAGAGTCCCAGGACAGTGATATGATTTTTTTAAAGGCAGGCCCTGGTAGCAAGGCTTGCTAGGGATCCTAACAATCCTAAGTTGGAACTATAGGGACTGGGCAACCCACATACAGTTCCTACTCTCAAGGATCTTGTTTATTCATACCAACCTGATGTTATTTTTCTCTATGAAATGTTAGTGCATGCCAACAAAATTGAAGAGGTTGGGATTTGATGCTACTTTTGTTGTAAATAAGATTGGTAGGAGTACAGGCTTGGTGATTTTGTAGAGACAACCCTTCAGGTCTAATATTTTGAATTATTCCTCAAATTTTATTAATGTTCAAGTGGAGCAAAGTGAGGGAAGGGTGTTCCTAGCTGAAGGTTTACAAGGTTTCTATGGCTTCCCAAAAAGACGTAGGAGGAATGAGTCATGGGAGATTCTTAAGTATTTGGCCAGGGATAACTCCTTGCCATGGTGTACCGTAGGAGACTATAATGTTCTATTATCTGCAAATGATAAATGGGGGGGGGGGGGCAAGAGCATCCTCAGTGGTTGTTAAGAGGATTTAGGGATGCTATTCAAGCAAGTAATTTGATTGATTTGTCGTTGGAGGGTTATTAGTATATGTGGATCCAAAAGAGGGGTATTATTGATGTCATAGAAGAAAGACTTGACAAAGTTTTTGCCACTCCGTCTTGGTAGTTTTTCCCTCAATGCAGGTTCTAAATGCTATAGCAGATAGGTCAGATCATTCTCCAATTGTTTTGCAATTGGTGGACAAACAAATTAGAAGAGGAATCAAGGTATTTAGATTTGAAAACGTTTGGTTGAAGGAAAAAGAGCTCCCTGGTATGGTGACCAGAGGTTGGAACAATGATGTTTCTGCAGGTTTGTTATCTAAACTAAATTATTGTGTTGAACATTGGCATGTCTAGGGGAAAGAGCAGAGGCTCAAGTTTCATTCAAAAATTGAACGGTGCAGAATGATATGGAAGTGTTTAAGGGTAGGGGAAGATGAAGCAAATGTGCAATATGAAGCTCTTAGAGAACATCTTGGGTCACTTTTAGCAAAGGAAAATGCATTTTGGAGGCAGATAGCAAAAGTCTACTGGCTAACAGATGGGGATATGAATTCCAAATTCTTTCACGTTTTCGTCTCAACAAGGAAGAATCAGAACACCATTATAAAACTAGTGGATAATGTTGGTTTGGTCTCTAAAAGTCAAGAAGGTACATGTAAAGTTGTTGAAATGTTTTTTTAAGAAGTTATTTACTGGCAGTTGTTTTGAATATAATGGTGTTTTGACCCATGTAAGTGCTCGAATTAATAGTGAGCAGAATATACCATTTGTGATTGATGAATTTAAGCAAGTTTTGTTCCAAATGCACTCGGATTAATCACCAGACTAGATAGGCTTAATCCTACTTCTTACAAAAGGTTTTGGGATATTTGTGGAATGGAAATTTTTCAGACTTGCCAAGAATGGTTGAATAATGGTGCCCTTCATCGTAATCTGAATGATACCAATATTTTTTTTATCCCAAAGATGGAAAACCCAATGTCTATGAAGGATCTAAGGCCAATCTCACTTTGTAATGTGGAGTGCATGATTTATTGAAAGTCCTTGACAAATAGGTTGAAGCGAATCTTGCCCAATTGTATAACAATAGAGCAATCTACGTTTGTTCAAAATAGATCTATCATTGATAATGCACTAGTTGCTTTTGAGACAATTCATCACATGAAGTGTAAGACCAAAGGGAAGAAGGGTGAAGTGGAGCTCAAGCTAGATATGAGCAAAGCATTTGATAAAATTGAGTGGGGTTATTTGAAGGGTATTATGAGAAATGGGCCTTTGTGATACTTGCGTGAAATGGATGATTGTGTCTAGATTCAGTTAAGTTTTCGATTCAGGTGAATGGAGAAGTGTTGAATATAGGGGGAGCAACAAGAAGATGAAGCTTGTGATTTAGACGAAAGTTTTGAGCTTTCCACATGCCTTGAAGATTGTAATTCAAATTAAGTGTATGAGAGACCAATTTTTTGATCCTTGCATTGCATGCACATAATCAATAACATTCTTAAATGTTTTCATTGAAGTATCAAAGTTATTCATGTTTTTAAAAGGAATTAAATGGGTAATGTTTTTGGAAAAATGTAATCTTACTGCTTTAATCGATTACCCATCGGTTTAATCGATTATTTGCTTCGTTTTTAAATATAGAAAATCCTTGAAGAACATATTAATCGATTACATAACTTTTGTAATCTATTACATAGTAAAAACAAAAAGCGTGTCTCACTGCTTTAATCGATTATCATAAATTGTAATCGATTACACAAGCTTGTTTTACAATGAACCTGACTACTTTAATCGATTACCATAAATTGTAATCGATTACATAAGCTTGCTTCACAAATGAAGCTTTGAACACTTTAATCAATTAAGTGACAATTTAATTGATTACATAAGCCATTTTAATCGATTATTTGGCGCGTTGTAATCGATTACAGTCTGTTACAAAAAGCTGTTATAAATAGGATAAAGGCTTGTTTGAAAAACTAACTTGTATACTTCGAATTTTCTGAATATACACAAGCCTTCTCAAAATTAGAAATTAATTTTCTGGGTTAACTAAGTTCTTGTCCCACATTTTAATCTTCATGGGTATTGAATGATTTCTTGGGCAAAAGTTTTCAAAGAAGTTTTTGAGAGCATGTTCTGAAATCCTTTTCTGCAATTCAAATCTGATTGGTAAACCACATGCATTCATATTCATTGGATCATCGGGTTGTTTCTCTCCATTATCTCTGGTTGTAAATTTGTTTTTGTAATTTTTGTTATTTGAAGTTATTGTAAAGAGTTCTTTGAAGCTTGTGTTAGAGTAGAGTTCTCTAGGAAAGAACAGAGTAGTGTTCTCTGGTTCTTGATCACAAGGAGTTTAATAGAATTTTAGATTTCTATTCTTTATCTAGGATTGATAAAAAGTGTTTGTTGTAAAGCTTGTAAGAACTGAAATTTATAATAGTGAAACTCTAATCTAGTGTTGATTAGAAGAAATTGAATGTAGCTTCTCTTGAGAAGTGAACCAGTATAAATTCTTGTATTGTTTTTCTATTCCTTAATCTCTATTGGTTATCTTGTTCATTTGTTCTTGGTATTATTATCATTACTCAACAAGTCTTGTTTTGAGCAATTGATTTCTTGAACTGAATGATTTGATTGATTAGAAGTATTCTTGGTTTAAAAAGTGATTAAGATCCTTTAACTCTGATTTTATAAATAAATTTTAAAATATTAAGTTTAAACCAATTCACCCCCCTCGTGGTTATTGTGGGTATTCCTATTATTTTCAAGAAGGAGTTTGACTAGTGACCCCTGAAAGAAGACTTAGGCAAGGCAACATGTTGTCACCTTACTTATTCATCTTATGTTGTGAAGAACTTAAAACTCTCATAAAAAGAGCGGAGGCTTGTGGGGACTTGCACGCAGTCCAAGTTTGTAGAGGAGCCCCTATCCTCACACAACTCTTTTTTGCTTACGATTTTGTTTTTAAGGGACGATGAGAAGGAAAACTCTTGCTTGAAGGAGATCCTTGCAACTTATAAGAAGGCATTAGGATAGTCCATAAATCTATCAAAGTCTGAAATCTACTTCAGCAAAAACACATTAGTTGAGATAAAAAAATGTTGTTACCTTTGCCTTAGGTGTCTTTGAGTGCTTGGGTATTGGAAAGTACTTAAGCCTTCCATCCATGATAGGGAGAGAAAAATGCACAATTTTCAATTTCGTATAGGATAGAATTTGGAAGAGAATTAAGCATTGGTCAGGCAAGCATCTATCAAGAGCAGGATGGGAAGTTCTAGTGAAGTTAGTGGCCCAGAAAATCTCAAGCTATTGCATGAGCACATTTATGCTCCCAACCACCCTTAGTGAAGAAATTCAACATATGATAACTTTGTTTTGGTGCGATTAGAAATCAGGGTTCTGAAAAGGGGATCAATTGGTTGAGCTACAAAAAATTAGCTGTTAGGAAGGAGCATGGAGGCATGGGTTTCCGACATTTTTTTGCTTCAATTTTGCCATGGTAGGGAAGCAAGGATGGAAGATAGCTTTTATTCATGATACTATAGTTTCAAAAGTCTTCAAAGATAGATATTACCAAAAAAGGGACTCTTAGCATGTGGGCCCATAATCCAAGCTTTGTGTGGCGTAGTATCCAAGCAACTCAGGTAGTGGTTAAAGGAGACTTCGGATAGAGAGTTAGAGATGGTATGAAGATAAATGTGTGGCTAGAACCTTGGCTATGAGACCAAAACTATCCCTTTATTGAAAGTGCAACTCCCACAGGTATGGAGAATTTATGCGTAGTAGCTTTGTTTCATGGAGACAAAGTAGATTGGAATCTGAGTTTGCTTTCCAATATTACGCATCATCTAGATTTTGAAGAGGTTTTGAAAATTGCTCTTTACAATGGTGCAAGAGAAGATGAAGTTGTGTGGTCTATTAGCAAAGATGACTATTATTCTGTGAAATCAGTCTACTACTTCATTAGTGAATCACTATTAGATTTATCACAATAAAAGCAACAGGGTTGTTAGAAGATGGTTTGGAATATGCAAATGCCAAGCAAAGTGCATGTTTTTTTGTGGTGTGTTGTTAGGGACTCTTTACCAACCAGGAATAAATTGCAGCAATGAGGTGTGCCATGTCCCGATATTTTTTGCTTTTGTGAGACAAATATAGAGAATGTGTGGCACTGTTTTGTTGGTTGTTCATTCTAGAAATTATTGGTTGGAAGCCAGGTTGTGGAACTTAATAAATGACCATGTGGAAAGGGCTGATGGATTCTCATATCTAATTTTTAATTCATTATGGATTTTAAATTCTAAAACTTTGGCAAAAAAGTCTATGCTGTCATCGACTTTGTGGTGGAGAAGAAATAGAAAATTTGGAAAGATGTTGATTGGCCTCTTTTTATGGTGGTTCAAAGAGCAAATGTGACTCTTCTAAGGTGGTTAATCGTTTGGAAAAAGGATCAACCTTGCCCACAACAATGTACTCATATTTTGAGGTGGCACAAACCTCCTTCATGTATGGTTAACTGTAATTTGGATGCTGCTATTTTTGATGATATGCAAACAATAGGATTTGACTTGTGCTTAAGAGATGAGTTTGGTTATTTTGTCAAGCCAAAATCGTTTTCTATTGCTAGAATATTTCCCCTTGTTGAGACAGAAGCTTTAGCTTGCTTGGAGGCTATCAATTAGGTCAATGAGCTCAGATATCACAAGGTTATCATAGAATTGGAATGCAAAGTTGTTGTTGATGGGTTAGGAGTAAATGTAGAACTATATCTAATCTAAAAAGCACTATATGTACATGCAAACATAAGATGTTCAACTTTCTTCCAAACTTTGAGATATCTTTTGTCAGGACAAACAAATTTCGTAACTCATTGTTCAACTTGGGTGACGAAATTTGATGTTGGTCACCAAGTCTTTGATTACATACCACAATGTATTTGCAATATTATTAATGTTGAAATGAATTGAGTTTTTTGTTCAAAATAAAAAATAGTGATATAAAATTATCATTTTGAGATTTTCAAGCATCAAATCAAACAAAAGTAATTGTAATATGGGTGGTTAAGAGCTAATAATTTATAACTTCATATGTAACTGTAATTATAACATGGTACATACACAATTTCGTTTAACATATTTATGATTTTCATTTAATTTTAATAATTTAATATTTGAAATTTCGTAAATAGATCCTCCTATAAAAGAGCAACCACTACTACAAAAGCGCTATTCAAAGACGGTTCTATACCCCATATAAAGACAGTTGTACGACCGTCTTTGTATCGAGCGTCATCGAAAGCCGTTATTTTCAAAGACGGTTATTTGTAAAACCGTCTTAGAATGTGTTAATTCTTAGATAGTTATTCTAAGAACCGTCTTAGATCACATTTTTTCATAAAAAAATATATACAATATTTCTAAGATGATCTTAGGTGAAAACCGTCTTAGAATTGACATTCGAAGACGGTTTTCCCTATAACCGTCTTAGAAACTCATTTTTATAAAAAAAAATATACAGTATTTTCTAAAACAGTTTTTAGGAAGAACCGTCTTAGAATGTCACATTCTAAGATGATTTTTTGCTACAACCGTCTTAAAATATTCCATATTGAAAAAAATAATAATTAAATTCTACTAAGCTACCACCACCACATCACATTAAAAATTGCAAGTACAGCATGAGCCAATTTTAAAATACAAATTAATTCCTTTTTAAAATTTTATTAAAAAATCATATAAGTTTACAAGCAGGCACAACAAAGTAATTTGGATTGACTATTAAGTATTCGTGCCCAATTCCTACATCTCACCATTCATAACATACAACATCAATCAAGAGTTTAATAATGTGCCATAAAAATTTATAAAGTTAGTCAATCATACATTATTTTTAATATGATTTTTAAAATAATTATTATAAATTTAATAAACTTAGATATATATAAGTTTGTGATTAAATAATATAAATGTATGTATTATTTAAATAATTTATTCAATAAGATATTTATAATACTCGTTTATTGTTACTCATTAACTCATTATAATATACCACTTGTTTTTCAACACACTAATAAAATAATAGGTTATATAATATTTGAACACACTACAATTTTATCATATTTATTAGCATTCATACTAACAAAAACTATTGACTAATATTTGTCGATATAAATTTTTGTTTATAGTACATGCAATTGGTTGGTGCGTAAATAAAATGTAACTTATCTGGAATGGAACTTCGAATTGGTTATAAGCTCCTTTTCTTCCCCAATCTCCAATGACCAAGAAGCTAAGTGACCTATCTTGTTTAGGTGTTTGTTCAAACCGCTCAAGCACTGCAGAGGAAACAACCAAACATAAGGTAAGGCTAATGGGAAAGTGTTACTACATAGTAGAAATATGTTCTTTTGACCTTCCCATACCTAGACATGCATTTATTTATGTAACAAAGATCAACTGTTATTTTAACAATGCCTCTTCCTTGAGCCACGTTGCCCACTTTATAAAAAAACCAAGAAAAAAGGTTTGTATTAAAATAATCATGATAATATTGAAAAATTATTTTCACAACAATTTATATACAATATGTAAAATTTACTTACTTCATTACTTTCTTAATTTATATTATTTTATTCAATTTTTACTTTCCCCTTAATTATGTATTTTAAAAAAAATTAAAAAGGTATTATATATTTGTTAATTATAGATTTTGAGTATAGGTAATCAAGATGATAAAGTAATGTTATTGTAGAGTTCCATAATCTTATCATTCAACGAATTATAACAAAATATAATTCATGATTTATAATAGGAAATGACATATTTAACATATGTTTCATTTTACATAGAACACAATTCAACCATCATAATACACAAGTCATATGTTAACCATTCATTTCATATAATTGAATGCAAATGAAGCAATAATAAAAAGTATTTGAGTAAAAAATAATCTTATGAAAAATGACAAATAAAATTAAAAATAAAATAAAATTATATTCAGACACAAGGAATTTACTGATAAAAAATAAAATAAAAATTCTTGAATAAAATTCTTCGAAGGTGAATGGGTACCGCCTCTTTAACTTATCCTCTTTGTCCTCATAGCTTGACAAAGCAGTAACCTTCATTTGAAGATTCATTAATCATATATCATAATATACACATAAACAATTGGCACTTGAAAAGGTGAGATAGATGGCTCTTATATTAAAAAATTCACTAAGGACCTACTTCAAAAGGGTACTTAATAAGTTTTAACCTGTGTATCTAGATAGTACATGAAAGCAATTAGTTATTGGAAACAAAATCAAATATCTATGTACATTTTAAGGGCAAGTAAACCAAAAGAGATTATTCTTTTTAATAGGATTAGCCCTTAAAAGTAAAAGAGAACAACACACATGCAAAGAGATATGATGTTAACCAAGTCAAGCTTGTTCTAAGCACCCATTTTGTTTTTTTTTTTTAACTCAAAAAGGTATGTACTACTCAATTAAGTTTAAAAACATGCCCCCCCTATGTGGGTTGACAATTTCTCTTCTTGATAAAACACATTAGGCTCTGAACAAAACATAGTAGAACTAGTGATATCCAAAAATTATTTAGTTGCCAAAATTTCAATGGAGGATATGGCTTTTTCTTGAGTACAAGGAAATGAGTAATTAATGTGAGGATAATTCAATCAAACATTGAGATTGTACTTCCTTTTTAGGGTAAGATTATTGTAAGCATGCAGATCTGAAAGTTTAATGAAGTAACTAATGATGAGAAGATATACCTTAATCATCCCCATAAAATTTGGTGAGATCTCTTTCTCAAAATTCTCAGACAACTTAAAATACAGTACAAGACTCAAGCCTTCCCCATTGGCATCACCAAGGAACACGCTAGCAGCATATGTTGGCAACTAAGGCAAAACAAACATAATTATGTAAGCACTCTCTAATGTTGTTCAAGTAGAAAAAAAAGAACAATAGACCTCATCAAAAGTGAAGAATATTTGTGACTTGTGAGTATAATTATTATAAATACATAGTCTAGGACCAAACCTGTATATTAACAATGAGGAGGGAAGGTAAACTCTTATTTTCTTTGACAAGTGGAAGTTCAAGATGCTTAGCTATGTGACTTATCTTCTTAGAACAAGCAAACAAATAAACACCTATTGGTACGTAAGGGCAGGATTTTGCAGCAGGGCACTTCTGCTTGTCTTTGAATAACTTATTATCACATATAATATCAGTCTTTCGGAAGAAACAAAAATAAAACGAAAGGACTAACTAATTGATGAATATGTGCATAAAATGATAGAAGATTGACATATACGATTTTCTCACATGCCTGAAAAATTCTAAGACTGCTTAACTTACAAAAATTCTAAGCTATCAAGTCAATCATGTATCACAATTTTATAGAAGTCAGAGGTTCTTCCACCTTGCAATTTCTTCTTTCTTATGCAGCTTCCTGATTCCTCCATAAAAACTATCTATTTCATTGCCTTTTCTATATGATGCTTTCTGTTTATCACAGTTTGTCTCCATTTGGACCCAACAGTGTACTGTGTGAACTCCAAAATCACCATATCTTTTGTCAGCAACACTTTCCTTTTGTCAGTTCTACAATACCTTTGATTTGAACTTTAGAAAAATATAAGAAAAGTTGTTTAATTTTGTTTACTAGAACTTACAATTCAATGAAAACTAAATTAACAAAAAGGTGGAGAAGGGGAGCAAAATTAAAATTTAAAAGTGAATTCTCTTATACCAGTTATAGACTTAAGCTGGGAACCAAAATTCAAAAATTAATTCTACAAATTGTAAAGAGAACCAGTCATATACTAGTGATGCGGACAAGCATTTCCCTCCCAAACAAATCAGTCACATGCTACAATTATAAAAATCAACCACGAAACTTAAAAATTGATAATCAAACATGAGAAATAAAAGAAATGCAAATACTTACAATGAAGGTATCATTGAAGGAGGCAAAGATGCAAGTGACGCCAAAGACATGTTCACCATCTCTAATAGTTGGGCCTAGAGTCACGTTTTCTTCCTTTGGTTCTCTGACATTTCTCCTCGACTGCGTAACAACAACAACAAAACCCTATTAGTATTGCCCTCTTGCGTTCTCAAACACACCGCTAAGTCTGAAACGCTAGCTAGGGTTCGAGTGAAAAGGGTAAAGTCTATGAGATTGATTTTACGAAGATCTACGCACCATGGTTACAATGGGTTTCGAGGGTGCGTGAGACCTTTGAGACATCGGGGGCGGCGGAGCGGAGGCAGGCGATGCAGACGTAATCTTTACCAGCACCCTGCTGGGACTTGATGACTCAGGTGGCACGGTCGATGTAGGCGATGAGGTTGTCGGTGACCTGGAGAGTGAGACATGGCTCTAACTGAGGTGAGAGAGAAAGAGAAAGCAAGCGAAATGGTGAGAGAGAAAAGGAAGCTAGACGACCGTGCTTCAGGTTTTGTGATTCAAAATTTGAATTGATGAGAGAGAAAAGCACAAATTTAAAGACGGTTTACGAAAATCGTTTTTGTAAAGTTGATTTTTAAGACGGTTTTATAATAACGGTCTTTGAACATGGCACTTCTAAGACAATTATTATAAAACCGTTATCGTACATATCATTTTATTTACAAAATTGTCACCACTTAATATTCTAAGACGGTTTTTCGGAAATCGTCTTGCCTAAATGACTACTTTCTTAGTAGTGAACTTTGCTTTTGTTATTGTGGAAATTATTTATCTATAAGTTTTATGTATGATTTATGGGGACAAGACTAACATATAGAATCACCTAAGATGTCACATTTTGTTCTAGAAGTTTATGACCTCACAAAATAAACCTAAAAACATACAAAATAAAGGGATATATATATATATATATAAAAGAAATAATTAGACTATTAAAGGATTGAATTGAAAAAAAAAATGACGGTGAAGAGTACAAGTAATTTATTTAATATTATAAGTATAAACTTTTGTCATTATTGTAAAAAATTAATAAAAAATAATAAAAATGAATAAAAATAAGAAATTCTTTCAGTTTTTTTATATGGAAAGATATTGTAAACAATTAGATAATATTTAAACATAAATTTTTAGTATATGACCAAATTATCTAAAGCAAAGAATCTTTTTAAAAAGTATATTTTTATACACAAAATTCAACACCAAACCTAAGATCACACGTTAGAGTTGTATTTTATAATTTTTGTAGTTTTAGGATGAATATATATTCAAAGCCGAGATGTTAAATATTTTTGTAGATAAATTATAAAGTTCATCACCTCTTTTCGTTCTCACCAAACCAAATAGCCATTAGAAGCTTTATGCAACCGTCTTATCCTTATCCAAGAGCGCTGATTATTAATACGTTCAATTGTGTTTCTAAGATTTTATTTACAGATTATTTAGATTTATCGTATAACGTAAATACTTATATAAATATTAGAAAAATTATAAACATAACTTATAATATATTTATAAGCCATTTTTAGTTGGTTTTAACAAATTCTTCAAAATAACCAATAAAAAAAATTTCTAAGTTATATGAAAATAGTTTTTTTTTCTTCAATTACAAAAACAACTTATGCATAAATACTTATACAATAAATATTTAAATAAATTGTACTCTTACTTGAACATGTATATATAATACTCTAAAATATCAATCATGGTGATATTTTTAAACAAATAATTTAGGATTTGAATCTTTATGAGTATGAAATATTTTATATTATGAGAAAAATACTCTTATATGTGTATTCACGGTTTCTAACAAAAATTTACAATTTTTTTATGGTAATAAATTTGTATTAATATTATGATTAAAAAAATATTCATAAATTATTTTAAAATGTACTTGATCTTAATTTATTAAAATTTTAGGATAAAAATATGATAATATTTAATTACTTTTAAAATAATTTTCAAGTGTCGAAAGTCAAATATTTGGTTATATCAGTTTCCTTTAAAAAAAGATGGAAAAAATTCACTGAAAGCTTAAAACAAGACAACTAGCGTTTTGGAATAAAGTTTTCTTGTCTAATATAATAATAAAAAGCATCCACGTTTTCTGTGCAAAGGCTATATACTCAAGTAATATATTAACGGTACATGTTGGGGTTGCTCTTATGATGTGTTACACATGAAGCTAAGATCACAAATGTTTGCCAATATGGTATCACGTATATATGGTTTAATGAGTACGTTTTGATCCCAAAAAGAGATTAAAAAAAAGTAAAAGACTTTTTTCTAATTTTTTTTTTTACCGTGTAGAAAATGGCTTATCGTTATAACCTAAAGTGCTTTCATGGTTCCCATTCATTCATTTCTTTTTTGAGATATTTGTGATGAAACCATATACTCATGGTACCAATCAAGCTGTTTAATAAAAGTGGAAATGAAATCGTTGCAACAAAGACCATAAATCAAACCATCATATCAATCAAGCAACCCCCCCCCCCCCCCCCCCCCCCCCCCCCCCCCCCCCCCCCATGTGGGACCCATCCCACAATAGAACCCAGTGGGGCCATCACATCTAGTTTAGCCAGATCTTCCACTAGTTGGGGACTTCAGAAAGCTTCACCCATTTTCCCTGAAAGTAACAAAGAGAAATAATCACGACCACATTCATTCAACTCCTAATTGTTCACAAAAATTAATAATAATACATTTCTATCTGGAATGATTATAACCTTTTCTTAATTGACTCGCAACCCACGTTAATTTATATAGTGTGATAACAAATTTTATTTTGTTTTTCTAGCTATTATTTCTTCTTTTTCCAAATTTTATTTTATTTTTTAATGTTAAAATATACTTCTCATCCTTATAAATATAAAAATATTCATAATCTATTTTTACAAAAAATTTAGTAAATATTTAGTTAACTATATCATTTTAGGCCCAAAATAAGATTCTAATATCTAACATACATGTATTATTTTTTTACATCAGAAAAATATCAAATTTATATTGATTATATATAATTGATAAAATAAATCATCATCATATATTCAAATTTACTCAAACTTACATTTGAAAATAATTTTGTATGGAATAAAACCATATTAATAATCTTACCAAAATGATTTCAAACATTTTCATGAAGAAAAAAAATCATGTTTTAGGCTAACTATATTTTTTAAAAGTATCAGTGAATGTGACACAATATGTGGGCAACATCTATCAGTTCCTCGTGATTCTTATAACATTTTCAACAAGTTTAAATAGACCAATATCGCAAACAACGAACAGAAAGGAAAATGAAATGGTTATTGTTTACACTATTATGTGCACTATACACCCCGCAAAGGGAAAGAAGACACTTTCTTAGAGTTCATGCTTATATTATGTCACCCTGATAAGTTGCAGCTAATATAAGTGAACGGGACCTTGTGTTAATCATGATGTGAAAGGTTGTAATTGGCCACATATATAAATAATTAATCATAGGATTTAAATTCTTTCTTATTTTTTAACAGAATTGTCATGTTAAAGAAAAAAGGACAAAAAAATATAACTAGTAAGTTTGTAACAAATTATCAATATAAGGGAGAAAAAAAATTAGTTACAGTCATTTATGTGGGTCTTTTTCTTTTTAATGGGACCATTCGGTTACAATGGAAAAAAAATCCAAATTTATTGTCAAACATTATTTTATCTGTTTTTTCTTCTCTAGTCTGTGAAACACATTTCTAAGTTTGATGAATTTGATAATCTTTATCAAAATTTTAGAGGTCTAAGTGGCCTTTTCTCCAAAATAAAAACATATTAGATTGCACAATTTTCTTTGCTTGACTAATTCGTTTCATTTATTTCTGAGTCAATCAACTTATTATATCTCATTTATAAGTTTGATTAGACAAAATTAATATTTTAAAAGAGCACAAATTTCTATGTTTTTAAATTATTAGAAACTAAATAGTCGTATAGTTTTATTTATTTATTTATTTTTAAATTACTTACTTCTAAAACCATTTTTCTCTATCAAATAATATATCACAATGTTAATCTGTTAGTTTTCATGATATCCATAATTTTAAGACTGACTAGATGTCAAACATAGCTAGTTTCACTTCTTAATGAAGATTGGAACAGTTTGATTTAATAAATTTTAGGTTTCAATACCATAAAATCTTCTGACTAGACTTTTTGAACAAGATTACTTTTCTTCCCGTGATCAACATGTTTAAGGTAGATGATAGTATGATACGGTTTGAAGGGGTGGATTTTTGTGAAGTTTAGGTTTCTTATATATAGAGAGAGAGAGGGTAAATATATTTTTAAAGAGTAAATAATAATATACTCCAAAATGTATAATATTCTCTAGTGAAGTTCTTAACCAAATTTTCACCCCCTTATAGCCATCTAACTCTATCATTTGTTTAACCAATACATTTTTAAATATTTTCTCCTTTTCTAATTATAAGAATCTTTTAATTAATTTACTTTTAAAAAAAATAATTAAATTAATTAATTATATATATTAATTAATTATACTATATTTAAAATTATTTTTTTTATTTTTTTATTAATTTAATTGTTTTTTTATTGATATTTGGAGAGAGAATAATTAATTAACGATATATAGGCAAAAATAATTAATGCATCTAATATTTTAAAAAAAAAATTCTTATAAAAAGATATAAATAAATTTTGAAAATAATTTTATAATTAGAGAGAAAGAAATTATAATGTAAAATCACTTATTTGTGCATTGCATAGTTGTATATGTTTTGATATTAATTAGACTTCATTTTAAAAGCTGTATTCTATGCTCTTGTTTTTGGTGAATTAAAAGTCATTGGGTTCCACAAATTGACAAATGACCAGTCGTCCATTATATATCATTAATTTAATTTATATCACGAGTCATGCCCAATTATTATTTTTCCCTTCTAAAACAAAAAGAAGAAAAAACCAAGTAATAAATAATAATAATAATAATAATTATTATTATTATTATTATTATTATTGTTATTATTTTTATTATTATTATAATATAAATATGTTGCAGAAAATGTTGAATCAAATTCGTGTTTTGTTTAACTTACGTTGACACTATAATTATTATTATTTATATATTTTTAGAAAATAAAAAAATTGATTATTTCATTAGGAATATTCATCAATACCAAACATGAGTAAGTTTAGAAGGTGATGCTTGATGCCACTTATTAACTATCCTGTCATCTTTATAATAATTCATTCATTACTTGAAAATTAAATATTTTGTTATTGATGACCACCGATATTAACTACTAAAAAACAATTTTTGTTCTATTCTTTCCATTCTAATTTAAAAATACTTCACTTTTGATCTTTAAAGTGGCTATAAATAATATTTTATTATTGTTGTAAACTCTGAAAAAAAAATATTTTAAGAACTAAAAATGAAATGTTTTCAAATTAGAAGGACAAAAATGACAATTTTTTTAGAAGACTAATTCAAATTTGAATTTTTTTAGAGAAATTAAAAAAATACTATACCCTTAATATTTTTTATACTTTAAAATATATATCACATGATAAACTAAATTTATTTAGTAAAGTATCAATTTTTTTTTTACAAAAAAAGACTTAATATATGCAATAAAACGTCTCGATTTAAATGGTTGAGTTAATAAATTTCAATATATACAAATAGTTATTAAATATAATAACTTTATCTTAAAATAACTTGATCTCTTTTACCTCTGAAAAGGAGGTTCTCTACTTGCCAATCATATCCAACTGGAGGGTTATCTTGTATTTTTCCTAATTTATTACCAACACTGTCAAAAAAGTTAATAAATATACAATAAACCGGTCAGATCTAAATTACTCCAAAAAAGACTATGAATAGTAATTGGATCTTGTACTCAAGAAAAAGACATCAAAATCTTAAGCAAACAAAGGAATAAGAAGAAGGGGACAATGTGGCAAAACTGGCAATGGATTAGTGTAGACATGCATGAAGGTGAGAAAATGAAACTCAAGGGAAAAAGGAGACACACTATATACTCAAAACAAAGACAAGGGACATTCTGCACTGAAACATTCATTAATAATAGACAATTCATGCTGTCCCCTCTCCCTTGCTATCCATTGAAATTTTATCCGTGATCACATTTTTTTTTTGTACCTATAGACACATATAATTAATATCCAACATTTAGAGCGTGTTTGGATAGAGAATTTTATTTGGAGAAAATAATTTATTAAAAAATTTAAAATTTTTTAATTTAAAATTCATTGTTTGGATATTTTATATGAAAAATTTAAATTTTTAGAATTTTAAAATAGAATTTAAACAATTAAAAATGTGGAATTTGAATTTCTTTCTAAAAGGTGAGAAATTGAAATTCTTTTCTTTTCTAGAAGTTCTAACCGCACAACTTTTTGCTCAGTCTCAATCGCCGACGAGTACTCCGACTTCTGCTACTCTCACGACAGCACTCATCTCACGTGTTTTTCTGTGCATGCGATTCAAAATTTTAAAAATGAAGAATTCAATTTCTTTATCCAAACACAAAATTTTGAAAATAAAAGAATTTTAATTGATGCATTTTAATTTCCCTAAATTTTAAATTTTCTAAAATTTAAAAATACTTCATCCAAACATACTCTTATGGTATTTGTACAGTAAATTTTACAACTATAAGAAGAAAAAAAGATCATAGAAAGAGGAGTAAGAGATATGATAAGTGATGAGATAAAAAAAATTATTGTATAAACTATTAAATGAGTTGTTATATAGATAATTCTTTATGAATAGAATTTGATAAAAAAAAATTCTTTATGAATTGCACATAAAAAATACTGAGGAGTGTTTGGATTATTTTGTTTTGTAAAAATAATATTTTCTAAAAAAACTTTATAGTTAATTTTTCTTCCAAAAGTGTTATTTTTAAAGTATACACTTAATGAGGCATGACTTTGTTAAGATCACCCGTGCCTTGATGGAATTAATGAGAGTGTACTTTTCCTTCAAAATTTCTATTTTTTTTTTTAGATTATCAAAAATAAAAAAAAATTCTATTTATAGCATCTCCAATGAAAATTTCTTAAGTTTATTAAGTTATTTTTTATGATTCTAAGTTACTTTTTGTGATCGCAACAATGTCACGTGATTATAAGAAATCTATACACAATAATAGTGTTGCTATGTATAACGTCCCGTATGCATTCGATTTATTAACATCCAATTGTGATCGTTAAGCGCAACAATTAATTAAACTAAAAAATTCAGAAACAATAAATAAAATGATGTCATCAAACGTCATCAACAATAACATCTTTACATTATGTATGGTAATTACACGCCTCATACAACCAAAGGACCAAAATAAACCATATACATATATCTCAGTAATGACTGTACAAAATAAGGTATCATATACCCTGTCCTCTCAACATACATCAATATCTCTCAGGATAAATATATACAACAAAATGTGCATCGTCCCCTCAGGGGTACAAAATACAGGCATAACAATAGACTGAGCCAACATGCTCTCATAAAATATGCCTAAGGTTCACACAGAACCATATCCCTATTTAGGCCTCTTGTCCTGGGATCCACCATCCACTCGCTGAGCATCACCTGTAAAATATAATCCCCACACATGGGGTGAGATACAAATCTCAGTAAACTCAGGGTTCTTGGAGGTCTCTCCTCCCCCTGTTCACTTCCATGACATATAGTATCAAAATTTGCATCACACAATCTGGCCATCACGGCTCTCATAAAACACATCACATGTATATCACAACACAGGTGTCATTCTGTTGGGCGCTACCAACATCAGGAATGCAACACAGATATAGCATATATATATATATATATATATATATATATATATATATAACATATAACATTGACTGAGGAAGATCATCCGCAGCGGGTACATTCTCTCAGGTTTTCTATTCATATAATTGACCATGAAGAGTTGTTCCTCATGACTTTGGCTCTTCGGGAAGTCCATATATAGTCTATTCTACTGGCCAGAGAATCTCATCAATCACACAACATATCATCACAGTGTATATCATATACATGTTCTCAATAAAAGCAGTAACACACAATTTCAATACACATGCATCATGACATACAACAACTATCACTCCCTCGGAGTATGGTGGAACATAGTCAAGGGGAAACACTCCCAAGAACAAAGAGCTTACCTGCTTTCAGTGCTACACTGGCTCTCCCGGCCTCGTGGTCACACCATCAATAACCTCTGTATCACGCCCTACAAAAGGTATATAATCAATCAATAACGATTCTCAACCATTGAATGAAAAGAAATGCAATTTTTTTCCATTACACCTCTTCTACTCTTTTCTCTAAGTTATAAAAGCTACTCACATAATTAGTGACTTACAGACCCCAACAAGATCTATCTTGGCCTAACCAAGGTACTAAAGTCTCCCTAAGGCTATGCATAATTCAATTCAAAGAGTTTAATACTCTATCCATGCCAAAACTCAAAGATTATTAATATGGTTAAAACGGTTACTTCAACATAATTTCACTGTTTATATAGCCTCCTGAGCACATATTGTAAAAGCACCAAGGCTCATGCATATCATAATATTACCAATTTAACCAACATTCATGCTACACATACATTCCTCACAATCCAATTTCCAAAGTCCATAAAATTTCTATTTCAAGGCTAAACCTTCATCACAACAACATCTTAAGCATATTTTTCCAAATGACCCAAGCCTAATTTCAGCTCTAACTCAAATGGGCCACTATTCACCTCAAGAACAAATTCTTAAATAATAGGTAAAAGTTGTGTTTCTTACCCCTAAAACGACAAGAAAGGCTAGAGGACAACTTCTCCAAGCTTGAATGTCCTTAAAACGTCTTCTTTCCCCTCAAAATCAAAATTTTGAAAAGTTCCGTAGAGAACGTGATCTCTCCGTTTGATGGTTTTCAAGGAAAAAGGAGATTGGAATCTAACTCATTGGATGATTTCCTTAAACTTTCATGTTGGGTGCTAAAGGTTTTGGTCAAGGAATGAAAAATTATGAAACTCTTCTCCTTTGTTAATGACAGAAATGCAGAAGGAGGAAGAAGATGGAGGTTTTGGGTCACAAAATTGCAAAAATGACCTTTTATAGTGACTCAGCCTGTGTTCCCGGGCTAACCGTGCCAGATTCCAGAGAGAAAATGGCCTATAGCGCGTCTCCCGTGCTACTAGCGCCAATCCCGCCAGAAACCAAAGACTCTGGCGCTAATCGCGCCAGATTCCAAAGAGAAATGACCTTTTAGTGCATTATGGCGCTAATGGCGTTACTTCTAGCGCTAACGGCGTCGCATTTGATGTTATCCACACAAGATTCCAGACAGGCCAATTTTTTTTTTTTTTAGCTTTGATTATTATATTGTGTTAAATAAATATTATTTTTTATTACTAAAAAATAGTTTGTATACAAATCTTATATTTAACAAAACTTCCTTTGTCACGTAAATTTGCTCCTAAAAGAAAAGAAATAGTAAAAAACAGTTTCTTAATTTAAGAAACCCTTAAAAAAGCCCGATGTTTTTAGTACTCTTCACTATTTAACATATTTACTTATACCTTGAAATTACAATAAGAAAACCCTCGTGTTAATCCTGTCAATATTTTGTAATTTTATGACACTTAATATAATGATGTAGTTTTTTTTTTTTTTTATAGAAAATCAACAATTTGTTTTTCCAGAAAACTATAATAATTTAATAAAAACACAATAATTACCTTAAAATAAGCTAATTCAACCCCCAATTTTTGTTGTCTTTTAATTAATGAATTTCGTACTTTATCCCCCCTTTTCTCTGTTCTTTTACATTGTCTAAGCAATTATTGTTTGAAAACACACATAATAGGCGCATATGTCAGAGTTAGATCCATTAATTGATTAATACTGGTGCGAACATGCGCATTGACATAATGATGTGAATATCTTTTACGGCCTCGATCGTAATCGTAATACGGTAATACTATTAATTAAAAGAATTCGTTTCAATATATAGTACTTAAAAAATTAATTTCAAAATAATATCTGTTTTAAAATATTTTAAGTAAAACTATAGTTAAAATATTTTTGCAAGACTTTAACAAATTTCTTCTCCGGAATTAGTTCTTGAGATTAAGTGATTTTTGGAATTTTTTTTAATTTATAATATTGGATCAAAGGCAATCCTATCCTTTAATTTGAATTAGAGGTATTCATGAGACGACGAATTTATCTTTATTTTTACTCAACTTGGAATAATATATTTAAATTTGAACTCAACCTAAAATATTTGGAAGAAGATCATATTAACCTAATTTATAGACATAATAATATTATTTATAATTAAATTGTAAAATTAAGTTGTGATATATATTTTACAATATTATTTCATGATATTAATATTAATATAAATATAATATCATGTTAAATAAAACATTATCTATTAACTTTTTAAAAATACATTAGACTTTGTTTCATAAAAAAAGAGAGAGACTTTGAATTCGGTTAAGATGACTCAAAATACAATCCAAATCCATACATAATATGTTTTGGGTCAAGACGAGTAATTGGGATGAACTGATCATAAAAACTCTTACTTTAAATTTTATAAGTTGATGGACTGGAATTAGATTTAGTGTATTTTTTATTATTTGTATGAATGTTCGGATCAAGTATATGTATATTTTTTAAGTAATTAAGTATTTATTTATATGCATATATAAACGTATTTACGAAGGCAAATATATAGCTAGATAAAATTGTTTCATTTTATATATATTTTTTTAACATCATTTTATTTTATATTAGTATTATAGGAGTAGCAATCTTCATGAGCGCATGAAGAACAAAAGTTAAAATTAAAGTTACATAATTAAGAATACGAGGTTATGTCAAGTGTGAGGTGTGAAAAGTGAGAAGAATAAATCTTAATCATACAATTATATACCATTAAAAAATTGATTAAATTAACTTTAATTTTAATCATTCATTTGAATTATACAGTTGAGATTTACGTATCTCAAATCTCACAAAACATTTTCTAAAAAAAATTAAAATAGGGGTGACGTTTCTCAAGTTATGTAAAGAAGAACACTCATGTAAAATGAAATCAATGTTTGAAATCGATTACATGAATGTCACGATAATGACGCATCATGTTTTGGAACTCAAGTCATAAAAACTTCACCAAATGATCGCCTATAATATATAAAGAAACTTCATCCCATTCCTATTATATATGCCATCATATTATTATTATTCATAACTTAATTGATATATTCTTTCTGAAGTGCATACGTATATTATGAAACATCCATGGTCCAAAGATTGCCCCATCGTGATTTTATTTCAAATTATCGGGAGAAAAAAAATTAAAAACTATTAAAAAAAAAACCGTGGGGGTGTAGTAGAACAATGAAGACCATGGTAGACTTATATGTAGCTTGTTATGATTAATCAGAGAGGGCACCACTGCGTAATGTTTCCTAATTTGCCAATAGATGTGCGAATTCAGATGCAGTGATTGCGGTTTAAAAATTTGAATAGCAGAAGTTATCATCACTTGCTTCTCAATTATAGTGTTTTTTTTTTTTTTTTTTTTTTTTTTTTTTTTTTTTTTTTTTTTTTTTTTTTTTTTTTTTTTTTTTTTTTTTTTTTTTTTTTTTTTTTTTTTTTTTTTTTTTTTTTTTTTTACGTTTTGGGGTAGGAGTACTTATTCATCCATGTTGAAGACTAGCTAGCATTAAGATTGTTCCCAAAAGAAAAACACTAACATTAAAATCATTATTTAAAACTTATATATTGATTAAAGATTCTCATAATTAGTATTCTTTTAATATTTTATCTTGATTATTGAGTCTCATACCGTGATAGGCTTGCATAATTTTGTTACGCACTAGATATCGTCATTTGATTCATATATATATATATATATATATATATATGATTTTTGTTGAAGATATAATTTGAATTTGAATTATTGTTTCTTAATATTGTATTCAGATTGTTAACACTACTTGTACAAATATATTTAAATTAAGAAGCGAAATATGAGTAAATGAAGAGTGAATAAGTGAATGAAGAAATGAATAAGAAATTATTATTCTAATTTATGAGTACTCTGATTTTTGACACGGTATTAGAGTATGACATCCTCCATGAATAAGAACATATTTCTTCAGTTGCCACTAGAGTTTTTTTCTTTCCCATTTCATATCCAAATTATCTTTCTTCTCTCAAATCCCTAACTCCCTTCTTTGATGACATATTCTAATTCTGAAATACCCAACCATCTACCTTCTCCTTAACATTTACCTTCTTCGATTCCTTTACAAATTATGATTATTATTATCATGAACTTCATCTTTGTCTCGCATAACCTTCGTGTCTTTGGTCTCGGCTTGAATCCCTTCGCACCTTATTGCATCGCCAATCACTCCCTTTTCCTTTCCCTTTCCTCTCGTTAAATGACAACATTCCTTCCCTTGAAGCAGCCTTCTTATTGAATTGACACATCGTTGTGATGCCTCAATGCACTTGTTCTAAAGTCTCCATAAACCCGTTTTGAATCATTCTCGTACCTCAGTTTTGAAGCCTCCATGCACGTATTCCATTTGAAGGTTATTGATGTAAAGCTTGGTGCATTGTTATGAATCCTTCACAGACCAGTCCTGAAGTCTATTGACTTGAACATGTGATTGTTCTAAATCTCTTCTCGTATTTCAATTCTCTTTCTACCTCACACAACTGAAGCACCTGCTATGGACTATTCTAAAGCACTTCCTGACTATTCTAAAGCACTTCCTGAACCTATTGCTGATCAAAGCCATTTCTGGAAGAGTGTTTGAAGAAGTAATTGACAAGTTGGGCATGAATGATATTCATGCACCAACTTGAGGGGGAATGTTGAAGATATAATTTGAATTGAATTATTGTTTCTCTTATATACGAACAGGTTGTTAAAATAGTCTAGATAAGAAGAAGTTTGAATTATTGTTTCCTAATATTGTGTTTAGGTTGTTAACATTACTTGTATAAATATACCTCATTTAAGAGGTGAAATATGAGTGAATGAAGAATGAAGAAATAGATGAATGAATGAATAAGAAATTATTATTCCAACTATGAGTACTGATTTTTGACAATTTTGTTAACATAGACTCACCTAAAATATATAAGGTATATGTTACCACTCAACACCTTTTCATTTAGAAAAAAAAAGCATCATTCTTTTATTAAATTCAGCATAGATTAGAGGACAATTAAGTAAATTTTCTTTTCTCTATGATGTGAAGCTACACTTGCTTCCATTGTCATGGTGCCACCGAAATTAGTCCAAACCGTTTTTTTCCCTTTTCTATACGACTGTAATAAAACTCATCTCAATCGATTTTATTTTTCATTTAGCATCATGGTATTTGATAAAATGGATTAACTGATGATTTTTTTTTGTGGACATAACAAAATTAAGAAATCAAATGCAAAAATTTACCGATAACAACAACATAATAAAATTGGAGACGAAGAAGAAAAAATTGGTGTAGGCAGTATGAGAAAAGGGAAGGATGCATGAAACTATCCCTATTTGCGGAAGAGGTCGATGTTAAAGTTGAATTGGAGTTGAAATGGAAGAAGGTTGAGTGAAAAGGATTAAGGAGGAAGGTGAAACTTCTCCTACCGTTTGCACTTGGAGTTATCATCTATGGAGATCGAAAGATTTGCACTTTTGTAACAAGAAGGACATACCAATATGTAATCTTTGGAGAAGGAACTGTTATCATACATTATAGGTAATAAAAAAGAATGTGAAAAGAGAAAAATACATTTAATTCTTAAATTATTTGCATTAAGCAAAATTACTTAATTATCCTTTAATTTGTTCTAAATTAAAAAAAGAAAAGATGATTTTTTTGTCTAAAGGACAGGGTGCTGGGTGTTAAAATACACCTTTTTAAAGTGGATATATATATATATATTTATATTTATATTTGTTGGAGCTACAAACATATATTTTCACTTATTAATGATTTAGGATTCATTTATTGAAAAAAATTACTCCCTTCATTATTATAATTATCGCATAAGAAAAAAAATTGTCCCAATATAATTATTATTTTAGTTTTTTAATGTGACAATAATCATTTTTTCCACTTATATCCTTTAAAAACTTATATTTTATGATGAACTACAAAATCTAGAAATGACTTGACGATGATGTAAAATTAATTTTGTAAATTATTATTCTCTTTTATTTATTTATTACTTTTTATTGTGTAAGATAACTTAGGATGGTTATTATTTTGGGACAAAGGGAGTAATAAATATAATTTTAAGAAAGTAAGTTTAAAAGAGTTGAGGTTAAAGAAAGGAAATTTGTATTGGAAGTGATAATATATTTTAAAATTGAATTGAAAAATATGAGTTGTGTTTAGTTGAGTTGTAAGGTATAAATATAAATTATATAGTGAACTTCATTAAAAATTCAATATTTTTTGTATTTTTAATGAAAAATTCTTTTCTTAAATCCAATATTTCCACCGCCTTTTTTTTTCGAACAGAAAAATTTGTCATGATATCATTAACATTGTTTTTTTTACACCATACCCTTAACATTGTTGAAATCAATTGTATTGGCCAAGAACATGTTTAATTGTTTAAAGCAAAATAAATTGATGCTAAACTGAAAATTAAATATGTGGTGCTATAATTAATCAATCTTTTTATGTGAAATTTAAACCTTACAAATCATATTTAAATTTTGTTTTTTTATAATGGATATTAAATAAGTTAATAAAAGTTTTTTTTGTTAATAAAAGTTAACTCAAGTTTATAATTATAAATTAAAAATTGTTTTAAATAAATTGAAAATAATATATGCATAAGTTACTGTTTAACGACAAATTAAACATAATGAAGGTGTATGGTGTTAGGATATAAGAAGGGTAACTTCTATTTGTAAAATGGTTGTTATATTCACGAGAGACTTTTTCTATAAATTGATGATAATCATTGTTAGCTCTAAAATGATTGAGGGTTTGACACCTCTAGTAATATCGGATCTTTTCTTTCTGCTTATGCATGCTTGGTACTAGAGATACTTACTTATTTTCATATAAATATTTTTTCTTTGTTGAGAAAAAAATATATGCAAAGGAAAATACAATTTAGTAAAAAAAATATCACACAAAATAATAGACCACTCTTTAACTTGATTGTTGAAAAATATATAAGCTCATCTTTATTTTTAATTTTCAAATAATCAAATTGAAAGCATGCATCTATATTCCATGCAAATTTGTGCAATTTTTCTTTTGCAAGAAATAAAGTCCTCTATCTAAAATGGATAGTATTATTTGGTAGAAAAAGTATTGCATGAAATAACACACTAAGTATTGGTCATGATTTCCATCAAATACGTAAATTTATCCTTGTCTTTTTTAGTTTTCAAATAACCAATCAAAATCATGCATAATTATTGTGTAAATTTGTGCAATTATTCTTTCATAAGAGTTTCAAACTTGTATATAAATATGTTTCTATACTCATGTATTACTTGGTTAATTCAATTAAATGAACACACAAAGTATTGACCATGATTTTCATCAAATAAGTAAAATTTATCCTTTTTTTTAAAAAATTTCAAATAACCAATCAAAATCATACATATTTATTGTGTAAATTTGTGCAATTATTCTTTCATAAGAGTTGCAAACTTGTATATAAATACATTTCTATACCTATGTATTACTTGGTTAATTAATAAACACAATCTTATTATTATTTTTAATTCAATCATTTTTTTATGATGTGCATTAGAAATGGATTGATCACAACTCATTCATAAAAGCTAGTATACGGAAGGAGGATTCCCAACTCTTATAAGGAGATATTAGAAATGAACATGGTCTAACTCACAATAAGATGATTGCCCAAGTCTTCACAAAAAGTATTTTGACCATATTCTTAACCAATTTGACACATTTTAACATTTTTTGTCCCGAAACAATTATCTCAAAAACTTAAATTGTTAGGTACACATGAATGATATATTTCTAACAATGTACTAAAAATCCACTAGCATATAGTATGAAGAAATGATAAGTTGGCTAGCTGAAACAAACATCTTAAATAGCAAAATCACATGAAATAAAATTATACCTGAATGCAAAATAAATAAAAAAATTTACATACCTTTAGGAACAAAAGAATGTTTCATTACATGATCTACAATGTAGGCTCATTGATAAAGCCATGGATGTGCTTTGCTCACCCTTTCTTGTTGACATTTATGAGTGCATAATGTATAGATAAGGAGAAAGTGTAGAGATAAAAAGAAATCATAAACTTATGAGTGTTTACTAAAGTTGAATTTGAGGACTCAATCAATTCAATTAACTTTGGCCATTTTGAAGTTGAAGTTTAATTTGGAGGACTCAATCAGTGTATGAGGTATAATATGCATACTGTCAATCTTATTATTTAGTTTAACGCTTTGGGTTTCACTCATATACAATTGAAGTGAGTGGACAATAATGTTCCTAACTTGTGTCATTCTTAACTATGCATAACTTGTTTCCTCATTTGTAGTCACTACTAACTACATGCCCTAATTGGTACTTAGCATATTACATCAAATCTTCAAAATTTCACAAATTTTGACAAAGTACTTTTATTACTTACAAAAGAAAAAAAATTGCACGAATTCACACAAAATAGATATGCATGTTTTTTTTTATTGAAATGAAAAAAAAATTATAAAATTGTATTAAAAGAGTAATTTAGTTCATATATTTATACTTTTATAAGATTAAAAATATTTAATAATTTACTTAATTTTATACTACAACAACTGTTTTTAAGTGTAAAAATAATTCATAATCTATATTATAATATTAATTTTAACACAAAAACATAATAAATGAGAGTCAATAGATAAAATGACACAAATATACTATTTTTTTGGTGGAGGCCATTAATGTAATTGATCTTTTTAAGACAATTGACTAAATTTAACATCTGATAATCATTAATAAATTTTGAGACAATCACCAATCTCATTCCCATAATTCAATCAAAATCTGATTCTTCTCCTACAAATTGGGTTTTAGAATTTTAAAAACACCATTGATTTATACAAACTTTTTTTAAAAATTAATCTATATGTCTCTAGATTATTTGACAATTTGTTTATTTTTAATTGAATTTCTGAACTTGTATTTACTTTTTAATTAGGTCCCAAGATATCTAACTAAAAAAAGATATAAGTTTAGGTATCCAATTTAAAAAAAAATATAGTTCAAAGACTTATTTAAAAATTGTTATAGTTAGGAGACTTAATTAAAAATTGTCAAAATTTTACATATCATATGTTCACCTTTGCAACTCTTGCAAGTTCTGAACTCAGGATTCTCAACTTGTAAAAGTGAAAATGTTGATCATGTGGGAATATTGACCTATAGAGACTTGATAAATTTTAATTAGATTCCTTAACTATTTGACAAATTTTAATTAAGTCCTTGAATTATTTTTTTTTTCAATTCGATTTTGAAATTAATTTTTTTCCAATTAATTTCCACTAGGGAGCTAATTGAAAAACAATGACATAATTATTTTTTTTTTTTACCTTTTTTGGGCATTTTACTCTCAACAAATTAATTTGAATTTTTTTACCTCCGACTTGTAAAAAAAAATTGCAAATTATACCTTTGTCATTGAGTTGATGTGACATGCTTAAATAATTAGCATTTTAACGCTAACCTTTTTTTGACAAATTTTACTATAAACTTTTTCACTTTTCTCCAAGTTTTTACTTTTTGGCGATTTTCTCACAACTTTTACACTTATGTTAGCATTTCATGTCAACCCAATGATGAAATATAACATTTGCAAGTTTTTTTTATATAAAAAAGTTAGGGTAAAATATGGCCAAATATTTTGTTGAGATAAAATTTGTCAAAAAATAAAAAATTTAAGGTTAAAAAGTGAAATTAAGCCAAAGCAATACAAGTTCAGGATTAATTAAAAAAATAGTTAAGGGATTTAATTAAAAATTATCAAATGCTTTAGGAAAATATAGATTAGTTTATTTTTATTTTTTATTAGTACTACATTCGATCTTATTTATAAGAAATAAGTTATAGTGTATTTTATACTATAACTTATTTCTTATAAATAGGACAAGAGGTAGAAACTAACAAGAATTTATCAATAATATATTGGTTTGAATAGAATTAGAATTAAGTTCATTGAATAAGATTTCGAGTTAGAGCTTTATAAATACAAGAAAAGGTGACTAAAAAAAGACTCCAATAAAAAATGATCGGTCAATCTTTTGATAGAGATTAATCATCAATAGAATGGATGAATTTTTTACGCTTACAATATGATAAAAAAATATTTTGCTAACCAATTCCAATTAATAGGTGAAAATTTTTTATTATTAGAATTGCATTCGAAATTACTACTAAAGATGTACTCCCTTTGGTCTATATTATAATAAAAAAATTAACTTCACACTAATTAAAAAAATTAATTAATATTATTTAATTTTGTTTATCTCACTCAAAAAATAAGTTTCCTTTCCAAATTACACTTCATTGAATTTTGATATCAAGAATAAAAATGAGTTATTGAAATGGAAATAGAATCACTAACAATGACTAACACAAGTTGTGACCATTTGTGTCCTTTAATCAAGTGCTCTAGGGTTCGAATCTTTATTGATCCTTAAATAAGAAATAAATTATGTTGGGAGAGAAATACATACTCAAACATAGACTAGTTACTATTTTCAACATAAATAATTTCATATCAATATCATGATCAAAAATAAAAATAAAAAGTAATTTAATAATTATCTCAAGTTAGTTGAGATTTACTTATATTTAATATAAAATATATGATTTTTTTTGTTATATTGAAGATATAAGTTTTTTACTTTTCAATTAAAAAAATAACTTTTATTTTTTATTCCTTTTACGACGATAGATAGCATTTAAATAAAAAATAAGAATTTTATCTTACATCCACTTTACATTTTGCATTAATAAATTTAAATGAGAAACGACTTCAAATTTGCTTTACATTATCCAATAAAACGAAGAAAAAAAAAAGTTTAAATATGGAGTAATTAATTTCAATTATTTGTTTGGCTAGGGTGCAATAAATCCCAATTAAGCCATGTAATAAAGGCTGTCTTGTGCACACAATGAAGATGGTTGAAGCATAAAAGCAACCACGTGTGTGAGGATCCCGATCAATCTATGATGCATCTATCTGCATTTGTTTCTTTCTTTATGAAACGAGGTATAGCCAGTGTACTCTCACAGATGCAGAGGAAAGAGGTTCCTTCCACCAATCAAAAAGTGAAGTATGTTCCTCAAATGTGTGTACCCAGAACACAACACTACAGCACAATAGAAGCATTTTTTTTTTTATATATAAAGGAAAATTTAGGTAAATTAAGTTTTGGGGATTTACTATGATCAAAACATATCATAAGACTCAGCAATCACTTATAAAATTATTTATAAATTATCTACCAATAACATCTACTTATCGGTAAAGAGAATCAATTTTACATTCTTATGAAATCGTATGAATTTATTTCTAGACACACATTTGTTACTACATGTAAGCACCTAAAACAATAGTAGTGTACCCTTCCTGTAATTCCTTAGTACCCACAAGGGCATTTCCATTAACCCCATCAATCCTTCTAAAATAACCTCATCTTTCCCACAGTTTCATGGGGCCCACTTCTTGTCTGCTGTTCTATTTGCCAATTAAAACACTGCTTATAAATGACAACTTTTTTCAACTCTTTACTTCAAACGCTTCCTAAGAGGATGATAGGAAAAAAAAAGAACACTAATAAATTAATTAGTACTAATGGTGCCTTAACAAATAGTAGTCCAGTTTAGAAATAAAAGGTTGGATTTGTCAAGTTTATTGTTGTTGGAGTCGGGTATACGTATTCATATACCAAATCTTTATTGGAATAGTTAAGCTGAATTCATTGAATTTAGTGTTACGTTTGCATTTCAAAATCGCTGCTGGTTTTTGTTAAAGACCCTTGAAATTTTACCAATGGATTATTTATCCAGTATTAAAACTCACATTTTTTTTACGGAAGTATCTATGTTTTTGTTAAAGTATACATATATATACATACATATGTGTATATGTATATATACACGTATACATGTATATATATATGTATGCAAATATAATCCCTATTTTTATATTGGAATCAACTAATATAATGTCCCTATATATACGGATAAAAAAGATATGAAAATAAGTATAAAACTTTAATAAAATGACGCAATATAATTAGTACTATTAAATTCAGGAAAGATCAATGTAATTATTCGAATCTTAATTATATCATTTGACTCAATGATAAATGGTATGTTTTATGTTAAATTTTTACGAGGTTTTGTGATGTCAAAATTTTTATATTTATATAAAAAAACTAGTAAAACGCTATAGTAAAACATATAAATGAGCTGAATAACATTTATGGATATTGTAGTAAAAAAAACATTTAAGCATTTTTTATAAAATTTCTATGCTCTAAAATAAAGTAAAAAATTAATACAATATAATGTATTCACCTTAATAACCTAATTACTCATTGACCAATTGAAAAAAATAATAATCATATAGTGTAAAAGTTTATACTGTCATTTAATCATCATATATGATAAATTTAATAATAACTATATTA
>PYAF01000229.1:389894-415814 GCA_007407185.1 Glycine tomentella
TAATTTTAAATTATTTAATAAATTAATAAATTAATATTTTAATTATTTAATAATTTTATCTAATAAAGTAAGAACTTTTAGATTTGATAGTTCATTCTTATTAAAATTATTAAAAATAAGAAGCTATGTAAAAATATAATAATTTAAAACTGTTAAATATACATATATGTTAAAACTAATAATATATGGATATTTATTTTGAGATTTTCAGTTACCTTTTAATAATATATATATATACAGTATATGATATGATATTTGATTATTGATATGCTTAGCGAAAAGCAAGGAAGGTGGAGAGAATCTAGAAATGCCTATTTGTTTGTGATATAAATATATTCTGAAAAACACATAAGAAAAATATTTTTATATATAAATGGTAAAGGAAGGGCAAGCGAGAGAAATAGAGAGAGAGAGAGGAGTGATGAAAAAGCAGAGAATAAAAAGAGACCGGATGTTGACAAATTTCATGTCACTGTTCTTAGAAGGTCGTTTGTTTGTGTGAAGATTTCTTATCTGGGATCTCTCTCTCTCTTTAAAAATGTTTCTCTCTCTAAAAAAAAAGGTCCATTCTTTATTCTCCTTATTGTATGTGTGTTCTTGAGAGAGAGAGAGAGAGAGAGCGAGAAAGAGAAGGAGGAGTGGCTGGCCCCAGCAGATCGAAATCTCCTCCTTTTCTTCAACCTGATGACGATCTAAACTCCTTCAATGGTGTTGCAACTACACCCTCCTTGCTATTTTGTCTTATAAAATTGTTATTGGTTTCAGTTCTAGGTACCCTTTTGGCCTTCAAATAGTAGGAGTCCAAAGAGATTCTGAATGTCTCTCTCTCTCTCTCTCTGATTTTGTTGGTGCCTTGAATGGTGGAATCTCTGTGGGATTCTTAAGAGGAGGTGTTTAGAGGATGTGGGTCTGAGGTAAATTTGCTTATACTCTCTGGTTTTTTTTTTATTAATTTTTATGTAATTATGTGTGTATTTTTTTTTTATTTGGTGAATTTTAGTAATTTTGGTTTTTGGTGTTTTATATCTGGGTCTTTTCTGAGTGTGATAAAATTTGGAAACTGAAAATTCCTTGGTTTCTGTTGTTTGGGGGATTATTGTTCCAATAAACTCCTGAGCATGACTGTTTTCATTTTCATTTTCTATTTTTTTATTTTTGGTTTGAATTTTGGTGATGGAATGTTCTGATGTTTAATTTTCAGTCTATCCGATGCTTCTTCTGGTTGAAAGCATCCACTTTTGTGTTGGTTTGGATAATTGTTGTATCGGATCGGTTTGATTGAATTTTGTCATTCATTCGTTCCTGTGTTTGGTCCTTCAATCTTTCTTTCTCTGAAGTCTGAATTGAAGTGAGGGACCAGGTTCCCTAAAAATTGTGGGTGAATTTATGATGTCCCTTGTTTGTAACTGCTCTGGAGATTTTTCGTCAACTCTTTGCAAAGATTTTGGAAATTCTCCATGCCTGAGATTATTTTTGAAGTATGAAGGGGTTTCATGCATTTGAAAGCGTGAATGAAACTTGAATTATAGAAAGTCGTCCACTTTGAGAAGATTTATTAGAATTGCTTGTGCTTTGTTGCTTCTATGTATCTTTCAGCTGTTGTTTGTTTTGGTAGGATAATCAATAAATTTGTAATCCTTATCCATACTTTCCCAGAATGTGGGTTTGCGAATTTGGTTATCATTGCCATGGAATGATTGTTACTGGCATGGAAATGGTTATGTTCAACTGTCCAAGTTGATCCATGGCATTCTTGGTCAAAGTTCTCCACAGCAAAATATTTGAATATGCTTATAGCATTTGCCCGATATTCAATGTTACAAGTGTTTCCGGGTTGGGGTAAATGAAGCCATTTTATATTGTTCGGACCAGTGTGTTAGGATTGACTTAAAATTTATTATTGCATCTCTTGAAAATCCAGGTTGGGGTAAATGAGGTCATTTTATATTGTTCTGACCTGTGCGTTAGGATTGACTTAAAATTTATTGTTGCATCTTTAGCAAATCGTGGAGGTTCGCATTTACTAGGGATACATTAGTCAATGGTTGTTGTCGGTTTGTCATAGCAATGATAATGATCCATATTATAAATCTTTTAATATGTCAAAGTAAGCACTAGTGTAACGGTAATGAGTTCATGCATTCAGTGGCGTAAAATCCTCTGTTGTGTTTCTTGCATTTTTATCCTCCACAAGCCCAAGTATTGGTAATTTTGTGAATTCTCAACTGTTTATGGTAGTGTGAACTATTGTTATGTCCTACGATAATTTTGAATTTATCATATATATGTTATATAGCTAACATTGAAATTGTTGTTTCTAATTAAATCCTTTCCTAAATGCATGTCGTTCCTTTCCTATGTTGGATGAAAACTTAGCACAATTAGGTTCCTTATATCATTGTGCATTTAAAGGCTTTTAGCATCAGTATCTAAAAATTTTACATTGCTTGAAATAGAAAGACGAAGTCCATAATTGCAACTTGTTAAGAATTAAGATATTGGCAACAAGTACCGGGGAGTGAGTGAAAGGGGTTTTACATGTGGAGGGTTCACAGAAGCTCATTCTTTGTTTTGACACCCTTATTTTTGAGGGGGCACTGAACTGAAGTGCAGAAAATCTAATCAATCCATTCCCTACTATGTTCATCTGTGTTTTGAGCTTCTGTGCTATCATGCCATGTTATGTCATTAAGTCTGGATTTTTGTTATCCATTTGGTTGCTTAAATGTTAATTAGTGCTAGAATACTTATTTGCATGTCACTGTGATTAATTATCAGGAATGGGAACCAAAGTCCAGAATCTTCCAGGATATTACTCAATGAGAGATCTTAATGAGGAATCCAGCAGTTGTGGCTGGCCACTATTTTATGGGGATAAATCACTCACAAATGGGCAGTACTACAATAATTATCTGCCAAGTTCTACAACAGATGCATGTTCTGCATATGATAAGGATGTTGTGAAGCGCATGATGCTTGAGCATGAGGCTGTTTTTAAGAATCAGGTATGAATCTTCTAGTTTCTAACTTTATCCTTATCCTTGTTCCTGTAGCATGAATAGTTTTGGATGGTGTGTATTCATGTAGAGTTTTCTTTTAACATGGTTCAAGTGATGGTTTTGTTAAGGTTAATTTCTTTTTGTATGCTGCGATTGTGAACCTATTGATATATTTATATTATGTGTTTCAAGCAGGTCTATGAACTTCACCGTTTGTACAGAATACAAAGGGATTTGATGAATGAGGTTAAAAGTAAAGAATTACACAGAAACCAGATACCCGTTGAGGCGTCATTTTCTATAGGTCACATGACATCTCAGTTAACAACGGAAGATGGACAAAAATGGCATATTTCTGGCTTTCCTGTGGGAAATTATACTTGTGCTAAAACATCTGTGTCGGGAGTTGACGGCATTCATTCTCCTTTGGGTTCTATGAAAGCGATCGGCCAACAAACTAGTCCATTTCCATCCCCAAATGGGTGTAGTAGTTCAAAAGATGTTGAGGTGCTTGAGTCTAGACCCTCAAAGGTGAGGAGAAAAATGTTTGACCTACACCTCCCTGCTGATGAGTACATTGATACTGAGGAAAGTGAAAAACTCAGCGATGAAAAGACAAGTGATCCATCATTCTTTCTTCCTGATAGAAACTGTAAAGCTGGAAAGGAGGGTGATGTGAAACTTTTTTGCGGCAATGTTCAGAAGACTGGTTGCCAGGAGGACACTTCAAGATCTGAGCAGTCTTTAAGGAGAAGAAATGGTTTAGCTGACTTAAATGAACCAGTTCTGGTGGAAGAAACATACAATTCTCCATATGTTCACCTACTGAATCGTAATCCCTGTCAAGGGGCAACTGAATGCTCTGATATCTCTGCTGATGCTGCCAAACAAAAGTCAGAGTTTTTTGGTCTGTCTAGGGAGCAATTGCTAAACTCTCATCATGGAACTGAAAGTTGGACTCGAAGTAATGGATATTTGGAGAACAATGGGGGCGGAAAAGGGTGGTATCAATCAGTGGCTGAGTCAGGTTAGACTTCTTATTTTCTTGCTTACTTTTTTCTCCCCGCTGCCCCATCCCCCCCCCGCCCCCCGCCCCCCGCGCGGTTAGGTTGTCATATTGTGATTTTGTTAAAATAATCATTTGACAGAGTCAAAGAATTAGAGAGATTAGTGCTCATTAGAGATAATGACACTTTGTTGGCTTCTTGTTTCATGTTAATAAACTATTTTTTTTATTAGTAATGAATCTTTGTGCCCTTACTAAAATTTAACAAAGGTCATTCCTTTGTGTATCTTTTCCTTTTTCTTTTGGAGTACACTTGTCTTTCTTGTCAGGCAACAATCAGTATTGATATTAACTTCTGTTTAAATTGTTCCATGACAATCGTGTTGCTAATGCTGATAGGGCAAGCTAAAAGTAACACACAACCTGTTCTACAACTCCTCAAATCACCTTTATCTTCCCAGACAATACAAGATACACTTAGCAAAGTTCCTGAACCTGCATCTGATTATCTAAATGGTCGAAACAAGGCTGACATGTGGAAGGAAAAGACAGTTAGTGATTTACATATCTGTGAAAGAAATCATGAATACTCCATCAATAAGCAACCTGAGTCTGTGATACCATTACATAGACCTGGTCTTTTTGCAGCTTCTCCTTCCTCTGATATATCTAAGTCTTGGTCTCATTCGGCTTCTTCTTGGGAAATGGCCAATAGCAGCCTAAGCCAGAAGTTGATGTCAATTCAGACACCTCCATGTCTAAATGCATCTGGTGCTTTGAGTAGGAGATCCCAGTCACGTCAAAGTAATGGGGTATTGGAAGAATGCTGGCCTCTAAATATCAATTCCAAGCCTAACCCAGGTTTTCGAAGTGACACACCTATACAGAATGGATTTTACCCTGGGTCTTCATCTGGGTCCAAGGAACCATCGATGAACATCTCTTCAATTAGCTATGACTATCTCAATCATAAAAATGATTGTAAGATAATTCCTGATCACTTCATCAACAATGTTTCATCAAAATCCTGTAAGGGTTCAGATTCAAATTGCAATGACATGAAGTCTGGAAAAGATATTGACTTGAATGTGCTGCTTCCGAATGGTTTATCCAACAACTTAGTTCCCCAGTCAGGTGCTGGGATAATGGATGAAGAACAGAACAATGAGGAGCTTCATGCAGTGTTGCCTTGGCTTAGAGGGAAGACAACTTGTAAGAATGGAGTACAAAATTCTGCAGGAGAATCGAGTTTATTCCATGCTGCCTCGTTGTCCAACAAAGATGAAACTGTAAAGGGACCTAGCGGAAAATTTATGCGCAATGTAACTTCAGTTTTGTGTTCTAATGACATTGAGGCAAGGAGGACGGATGCAAATGAAAGCTCTGGTAATAAGAAAATTCTTGGTGTTCCCATATTTGATATGGCTCATATTTCTCCTAAGAAGGAATTTTCTTCAATCACTTCTCTGTCTGTGTTGAATCCTACTCCATCCGATGTAGAAGCAGTGGGAAATAAGAAAAAACGGATATTTGATATTAACTTGCCTTGTGATGCTGCTGTTGTTGAGTTGGACAAAGAAGCATTCACTGAAACTGCTGTTAGTAAGACAAGCTCTCCTACAACAGCAGGCTCTAGAAATCAAATTGATCTGAACTTGAGTATGAGTGAGGATGAAGGATCTTTCACAACTATACCAAGTGACAATGTAAAAATGAAGGCACAAATAGATTTGGAAGCCCCTGCTCCTCCCGAGACACAGGAGGATGCTGTTCCTGAAGAAAAGCAGCTTGAAACTTCTCTAGCATCACCGCAAGTCCCACAAGACACAGTTGAAGAGCCAAAGGATGATGAACTTATTACAAATGCAGCAGCGGCAATTGTTGTCCTGTCATCTCTTACCTGTGATCAAGTGGATGATGGTGTGATCAGCAAAAGTCCATCAGAAAGTCCTAAGGTGGACCTGCTAAGTTGGTTTGCAGATGTTGTTTCCTCCTCATGCAAAGATGAGGGAAAGTGTGATGTTTCAAGGGAAAAAGATGACGAGGACAACGAGGGGCGTTCCTCTGAAGGAATGGATTACTTTGAGGAAATGACATTGAACATGCCGGAGACCAAGGAAGAAGACTACATGCCCAAGCCTCTTGTCCCTGAAAACTTCAAAGTGGAAGAAACAACTACTTTGTTACCAACTCGGACACGAAAAGGGCCAGCAAGGAGAGGGAGGCAGCGCAGGGACTTCCAAAGGGACATCCTTCCAGGCCTGGCATCATTGTCAAGGCATGAAGTGACAGAAGATCTTCAGACATTTGGAGGGCTTATGAGAGCAACAGGTTATTCATGGAATTCAGGATTAACTAGGAGAAGCTCATCTAGGAATGGTGGTGGCAGGGGGAGGCGACGGGCGCAGGTTGCCCCTTCTCCCCCAACACCGGTGGCAACCAATGAAACTAGCACCCCACTGATACAGCAGCTTAATATTATTGAAGTTGGATTGGAGGATAGAAGCCTAACGGGTTGGGGCAAGACAACCAGAAGGCCCCGCCGACAGAGGTGCCCGGCCGGTAACCCTCCGTTGATCCAGTTAACCTAATCACCCTAAGAGGCTTAGATGAGAATTTATAGAGGTAAGCAGGGCCGGTTTTCGTATTAATGGAACGCATGATGTTCTAGAGGCATGGGGATTTCTCTTGTAAATTTCTTCAACCCGTATTTGGGTATATGCTTGATTTTCAGTCTTTGCGGTGGTGATACCAACTTGTATTATTCTTAAATAATGTTGCATGATTTCTTCTCATTATCTCTTTATAGAACTGTTGAGATATATACCAGTGTTCCTTCAATTCAATGCTCTCGCACTTCCTAGGTTTTTTTTATTATTGATTTTGTGCTTACACCGGGTACTTTGTTGCATGAGTTAGTCCTTCATCTAATAGGTCTTATATTAGCTTATAGTATTAGATCTGTTCTTTTGTTATGGAAATATATGGTCATTTTGTTGTCCTTAATAACATCTCATTTTGTAGAGTAATTTAAGATTTTCTACCATCTGTTTTGTAATTATCAAGGAATCACATTGATGTTAAATATGTATAATTTTTTTCCCATTATATGGCAATCCTTATTATTCTAGTGGTTTTCTTTTTTAAAGCATGTGCAAATTTTTTTCTTCTCCTTTGGTCTTTTTGGAGCTATTGATCAAACTTGTCTCTCATCAATGTTGGAGTCTGAGGCTGATCGCATAGCTTGAGGAACGCACATGAGTAAATTATTAAAGTGTGCAGTATGTGGGGGAGTGCAATGTATCTGCCCCTCTGCGTCAGTCTTATGACAATGCTCCCTGCAGTGTGATACATGAATAGTTTCTTAACTTTGTTGCACGTTGGTTGGTTAAAAAAGTACTTTAAATACTAACAATTATAGCGGAAAAAATGCTCTGTATGGTAGAGAAGATATATATTTTTTATACCAATAATCCACGTTTTGAGGTTAAGATGGTCATCACCAAGTGCGTGTTTGGTTTCCCTTGGGAGGTCCTCAATCGTCTATTTAATTCAAAGTTTCAAATTCTTTTTTTTTTTTTTTACAAAATGTGCATGGAAATATATACTCATTCAAATTTAATCTTAAATCAAATACATCCTAAATGGAGCGTGCATTTGTCCCAGATGGTAACATTGAAAGGCTGTTCTATCCTCAAACCAATTTATTGGACGTACATTCATCAAATTAAACCCCAGTAAATTTAATACATCTTCTCCCAGAAAATGTTGGACAATAAGAGGCTAAATTGGTAAATAGGAGAATTTATCAATTATTAAAAATAAAGTTGGATATTTTTCCTTCTTGCCGGAAACCTATCTAGTCAAATTAACAAGCACCCCTTTCAAATACATAAGATAAAAAAACAAAACAAATATGAAAAGGGTGTAAATTAAGTGTGTGTTTTGTTGTTTTCTCAGTAGGTTTCTTTAAAGACAATTTTATTCAAAAAAGGAGCAAGTATTAAATGTGAGCATATTTTCCAGTATAATTTGAATATTTGATTTATCATATTATGAGAGACTAATATCTTCCACTAAACTCAACACCTCTTTGAAAATTACAATAATTTATATGAAAAGTAAATAAATTATGTTTGAAACAATGTCATGTCACGTGTGGCCGGAGCAATAAATGTAGCTTCTACATGATTCTTTTTTTTTTTTACTATGGTTTTGTTGCTCAGGGTTTGATAGTGTTTCAAAACAAGCTGTAAGAACATTTACCAACGAAGTTTGATAGTGGTTTTGTTTTATTTTGGTACACCAATAAAATATTATTAGCTATTATTTTTATAAAGTAAAAAATCACATATGTTGATAAGAATACTAAAAATATAACTCTCTTTTAAAGTAAAAAAAATATATCTTTGAAATTTACTTAGATTTTATTTCGTTGGACTGACTCTAGTCAATTTTAGTAAATTCTATCTAAAAAAAGGATTAGTCTCAAACTATTGGAATATTCACGATGTGTGCATACACACAAAAAAATTACATTATATAAATAACAGAGTAAAAAATCTAAAAGTTATGCATCTAATTTTATCTGTACATCAATGTGAGTCATGCTTGTCTAATCCTGGCCGTATTAGGAAAAGTCATTTGGATGACTCAAATGGCTATTTTTTTCTGTTACTTTTCTCTCTTTAACTCAAAAAATAGAAATAAAAAAAGCAAAGGTTGCGTGGTCTTAGTTGATTCGTTTCCTGACCTGCTACTTACCAGATTGGTTCACATGGTAAAGACAAGAAAGGAAGAGTAAAGAAGACAAGATGCGAAACAGAATTGTTCACAAGAAGTGCATATTGTTTTTCTAATGTGTCTATTATCATTTATATTTGATTAGATATATTTTAAACTTTTGTTTGATTGGTAAAGGAACAATAGGTATTTTAAATTAAAATAAGTCAGATTGGAATAGTCATAGACACGTGAAAGGGACAAGAGATACTCTATTGTATACAAAAATAATAAAAAAGAAATGCATTATTACATCATTTCTGCAATTATTGATTTAAATTGTATCATGACCACAATTTTGTTGTATTTTCTTGGACGGTGTTGATTATTTATAATGAATATCTCAATTATGTAAAGAATATTATTATAAAAATAAAACTTAATTATATATTTTGGAATAAATGGTAATATTTTTTAATTATAAATGACAGTTCTGAAAAAAAAAGATATGTTTTAAATAGAAGAAAGACGACACTGATTTAAAATTGTCTATGCATCACATTTCTATTTTTTTTTCTTTGTGCTTTTTCTCTTGAGATAAAAAAAAAACTCTCTCAAAAGAACAATGTAAAGAGACAGGTACAAAAATATATGTAATAATAATTTTTTTGTTTAAGATTATGTTGTCACACCTTTGTTAGCATTTAAGGCCAATTACTTTGTGTTTGTATCAATGTGTTTCTCATTAGATAAAGCTTTTTTAGTCGCTTTGTTAGTTCTAAGAAATAATTAATTCTAAACAAAATTCTCAAACCCACGTTTAGTAGATTTGTGATCAAATTCACAAGGTATAATCGAGATTATTTATGACGCTAAGTTTGCACAATCAAACTAATAAACATAAGTTCATAAATAAATAAAATATTTGTTGGAAAATAGATGCTTAGTTTTTTAGCTGGTACATACTGTATACTATTTTTATTTAGTGAGCATAGTTTATTTGTACTTTTCTATCAACAAGAGTTTTATAAAACTATTAACTTATTGGTTTAAGACAAGAGACTCTCATATAAATTTCTAATTGTTCTACCATTTCTCAACTATTTAATCTTTTGACACCACTTTACTGCTTCAACTTTTTGTTGAAGATATGAAGTTAAAAACATTGTCTTTTCCAATTAACTTTAACAATTAATAAATCAATATTTTCCAAACTCGTGTTCTCATTTAAAAAAGAAATTAAAATTCCTATATTTTAGTTAAGAAATGCAATTTTTAAAACCGTTTACATGAGTCAAAGTTACGATGATATGTGCCTTGTATGTTCATATATATATATATATATATATGTTCACACTTATTATATTGTGTTATGCCTGTTGGTCAATAATTTAAATCAGAGATTTATGTTTTCATTATTTTGATATTGTCACGTATTATACAAGTGTGTGAGTGTGTCCAAGTCCAACACTATAAAATATATTAGACTTTTGTATATGTTCAAGTACAATTTAGATAAATATGTATATAATTAGAAGGAAAAAAAAAGAAGAAGAAATGTTATCATTTTCAACTTCCACCAAGATGAAAGAAGTTAACTGGTGACAAAAAAGAAGTTAACTGGTGAAAAATAATTTGAGACGATAAATTTCAGTATATTATTATTGTAAATTGAGACATGCCATTTTTTTAAAGGCTAAATCACATATCATAACTTTGATTCATGTAAACGGTTTTAAAAATTGTATTTCTTAACTAAAATATAAAGTAATTATCTTAAAATTTAATAAATTAAACTGATGATATAAAATTATTTTATAACATAAATTATTTTCTCTATTATTATTGTAAAACTCTATACAATAAACTAAATAAAAATTATCCTAAAATTAAAATTTTAAAATGACAAGCATTAAAAAAGAGTTTATTTATATCAACTTGATGGTATGAGACTCGTGGGGAATGTAGGAGAAGCAATGGAATAATATAATAATAAATAAAATTATTATTGATGTTGTGTGGGACATAGTACATACATAGAAAGAGAGAGACAGAGAGAAGAAGATCAGATATTGGGGTGTGTGTGTCGTACCTACACAGCAGTCGCAGGATTAAAGATGCGTCGGTGTAGAGAGAGAAAATATAAATGCTGGAATCTCATTGGCTGCGTCTCTGTTTCGTTCTTGTTGTTGTTAGTACTTTACTTTCTTACCATAAAAATAACATAACTTGTTTTTGTTTTTGCGTATCTCTTTCTCTTTCTCTCTCTAAAACAATGGTACTTTTATTTTCATTCCTTTCCTTCCCCAAATCACAGCACACACCCAACTTATCATAATTCATATCCCATTTCAGTGCTCTGCGCAACTTTGTCCTTTTCCTTCCCTACCCACTTTTTCTTTCTCCTTTGTGTTGTCGAATCTTCCTCGTTGACCAAATCATTAAGTAATTACCAACACAACACTATCTTTTAATATAATTTTGGTTTAATTATTCACTTCATCCCTATATTTCTATTAATTGTATGTTTTAATTTTTATATTTAATGTAATTTTAGTTTTATATTAATTTGTTTTTTTTTCTGTCTCTACCATCAATTGTATCTTATTTCTATTAAATAAAACCGTTAGAAATGATCTCTTTTGTCAACAAATTTTCAGCAATGTTAGTTTTATATGATCAAATTATTCTATCCATCCCAAAATTATAGTAATTTTGGTCTTTTTGGAAAAATTTATATTGACTGATATTCTCACTTTTGAATGAGATATTAAATATCTATTTTAATTTTACTCTCTAATAAATAATATTGTTTTAAAATTTTTAATAATATATTTATAGAAATTAAAAAAATAAAGGTATTTTAACTCTTTCTTTAAATAAAAAATTTATATGGAAGAATTTTCTTGTAATTTTAAACAAGTAATAGTAAAATTTATTCATACACATCCAACTTTTTATTCAAATAACTACTAAGTAATCAAAATATAAACTAAAAAAGAAAATGGTAAATCATCAAGTCTCTTTTATCTCAACAACTTCTAAATCGGTTTAGGACAAATGACATTATTCATCCATTTACCTAAATCGATTTTTGTCTTCTAAATCGCATTCGTTACAAACTTCGTACTCAAACTCTAGAATGAACTTCTTTGTTTCATTTCTTAGAGAAGTGACATCAACTTAGGACAAATGGCATTCTTCGTCCATTTATTGAAGTCAGTTTTTGTCTTCTAAATCACGTTTATTGCAAACCTTATGCAACTCGTACTTTAGATGGACTTCTTTGTTCCATTTCTTAGAGCAAAAAAATCGGCTTAGGACAAATGACATTCTTCGTCCATTTACCTAAGTTTATTTTTGTCTTCTAATTAGTATTCGTTGCAAACTTTGTGAAACTCGAACTCTAGAATGAACTTCTTTGTTCCATTTCTTAGAGTAGAAAAATTGGCTTAGGACAAATGACATTCTTTGTCCATTTACCTAAGTCAGTGTTTGTCTTATAGATCACATTCGTTGCAAACTACGTGCTACTTGAACTCTAGAATGAACTTCTTTATTCCATTTCTTAGAGCAACGACATTGACTTGGAACAGATGACATTCTTCGTCCATTTACTTATTTCAGTCTTTGTCTTGTAGATCACATTCATTGATGAAAATGCCTTTCATGAAACGACCGACTTTATTAAACAATCATCTATATCCATCCTTTTTAAAAGAGAAATTTATTACAAATGGATTGTTCTAAGTATAATATCCCCTCAAATTGGCTGCATTCCGCATTTGGGGTATTGTTAACCCGAAAAGTGTTTCCAACATATAAGCATTTATCTTGGCCCTCACTCTGTAAGGGTCTTCATATTTATCTGTTAGTTTTCCTTGTGTTGCATTCTTTCCACCCTTCTCAATACAATGTCCTGTTCTTCAAAGTCTCAAGGTAAAACACCCTTGTTATACCTTGTAGCCACTCTTGCTTTTAATGTGGATTCTCTAATGCCAGTCACATCTCTTTTGCATTCGCAAGATCCAACTGTAACACCCTCATATTAAAATGTATATTTGTAAGTTTTTTTTCATTAAATTATCAATATGCACTTTTATTTTACAAAAAATTAGTTTAAGGTATAAAATGACGAAAATGCCCTTAGATATTTTGAAAATTACCAAAATACCCTTTAGTCTAAAAATAGTCAGATATTGTTGGGAATTCTGTAGGAATCTGAGGAAAAGACAGTATACTCCTAGATAACAAATTATCAACAAAGCTGGTGACAGAATACCATAAACTAGAATTTCTAGGAATTTTAATAGAAATTCTGAAAAGAGCTCAATACAGACTGACTCAAGTATCTAAAAAACACAGGAAAATGATAAATACAATCTATAGAATTTTCTCTTAATTATAGGATAAATAGACTTCTTTACTAAGTTAGTTTAGTAATTTTACTAATTAAAAGTAAAATTGACCAATAAGAATCAAACTAGTGGAAAGTAGCCATAAATGCTTAAGATATTTTAAAATGCCAAAAGCTTGGCAAAACCAAAGCACTAACCGTATGGAACAAAAGCCAAATGGAATTGTCTATACAAATTGAGAAGTGCACGTGAAGAATGAGCCATGGCAAGGAAGATGTGGAAAATTCAAGAAGCAAGCCACTTGGAATAACATAATTCACTAGCCAATAGAACTTAACCAAATATAAAGTAAGCTATGATGACTTAAGTAAGATATTTGTAGATTTTTTTTACAAAGCAAAGGATAGCATCCTTATATAAATGAAGTGGGACCGTAAACTTGGCTGAGGAAAAAAAGAAAGGAACGTGCAATTCACCTTAAGCTTATAGCCTTTTTCAAAGTAATTTAAAAAATAAACCAAGAATAACCGTGCAATTACTCTCTTTGCATCCTTCTCACTTTAACCTTCCTATCACTTTCAAATTATACCTTCATTCAAAAAGAAAACCAAGACTACCAATCTAGATAAGTGCACGTGAGAATCAAGGCAAAAGGAAGTAGGAGCTGTCCAAATTTTAGGAAGCAAGCAAGGTATGGAAAGCCTATGATACTTATGGTTTAAATATGCTAAGAGTCCTAAATTACTTTACAATTGAGCTTTGCCTATTAGGTGTATGATGAATTTCCTCTAAGAATTAAAATGGTCTAATGAATTGATTAATTGAAGAAGTAATTTAAATTTAACCTAATAAATGATTGGTAGTATGAATGATTAAATCTAGCTTAATTGGTTAGGTAACTTGAATCTTTGTATGTAATAATTTCCTTTAAGAAAATAATTGATTTGAATGATACTTATATTCACTAAAGTCTATGTGGCTGATTACTATGTTATAAATTCTTGAATATGTCTATTAAATTTTATGTTAAAAGTATGTTGAAACCATGACTATTATGTTGAACTATTTTAATAAATCTTTGAGTTTTAATGTATTATGACTTGTTCTGAGAAATTATGGAGTGGACTGTGGTTGTATAATTTGGTGTTTTATAAAATTTTATGTAAAGAAGTTTATATCTTGTTCTATGAGTTTTGAATATACTGAACTCTGTATTGGACTCATGTTAAAAATTTTGAGCATATAAGTTAAAGAGAGGAGTAATATTGAAAGAGTGAACATGAGATAAAAAGAGAATCATTTGTGCATGTTTCATATGCATATGCCCTGCGGGGGTTAAGTATAATAACCATGGCTAAAAAAAATTTTAATAAAATAATAATATTTTCACTGTAGCTTGGCGCTCCGAGTGTGGGATCTGGCGCTCCGAGCGTGGCACTGTAGCTGAAGGCTATTTTTCACGATTTTTGGCGCCATCAGCGCCAGAGTGGCGCCAGTAGCGCCAAAGTGGCACCAATGGTGCTAAATGCACTGGATTTTGGCGCCATCAGCGCCAGAGTGGCCCGATTGGCGCGGCATGTCGGTCAGGCCACCTATAAAAGGCCATCTCGCGATTTTCAGAGGGAAAAACATTGTTCCTCTTCTTCCTTGACCCAGGCAGCCATTGTTGCACCAAAAAAGCTTCATACCTTCATCCTAATCCATTAAAACACCTCCTAATCACTTCTAAACTTGAATTGAACCACTTAGGAGCCAAATTTTAGCCTAACCCTTGAGAGAAACCCCATTCCTTGAGTTTCTTCAGAGAGCTGAGTATTGGAAGAGGAAAGAAGGCAGTTCAGGGACGCCGGAGTTGGGAGAAAGACTTCTTCAGCCTTCCTCTACCGATTTGAGGTAAGAAACTCAAGTTTTAACCGTTTAATTTGTGAAATGGGTAATGAGGTGAATAGTGACTCATTTGAGATAAGGCTGGAATTAGGCCTAGGTTCTTTAGAAAAGTATAGTCAGGAGGTAGATCTAAGAGATATGGAACCTTGAAACTGGATTTATGATGAAGTTTGAGTTTGGCTTTGGGAGGAAGAAGAGTGAGTGATTGGGAGGTATTATGATCTGTATGAACTTAAGTACCTTTACACAAGTTGTTCATAAGGCCAAATAAACGGCGAAAACATGTTGATATATCTGTTTTGGCTGCGTTGGACAACTGTTGGTTTTTGGTATTAGTGAAGCTTAGAATTGGCTTGTACAGAGTCTTAAAGGGACTCTAAGGCCTTAGTCAGACTAAGTTAGACCATTAAGGGTCGATGAATTGCCTAGTAGAAGCTAGGTTATGATGAACCTTAAGATAGAAGACAGAGGGATTGATGTAGAAAGGAAGAGAGTCTCCTTTCATATGAACGGTTGAAAACCGTTACTGATGATTTGATTCATGCCTAATGTAGGGCGTGAGAGTCAGACTGCTGGTGGTAGTCACCACGAGGCCGGAAGAACCGGTATTAAGCTGATACCAAGTAAGCTCATTGTTCTTGGGGCTTGTTTTCCTTCTGTGTTCACCACTCCCAAGAGGGTGATGGTCTGATATGCCATGCCTCATGATTATTGTATGATATTGTTAGTTGGAAATATGTATGTAATGGCATGATGATGATTAATTATAGTTGAACCCTGTGAGGGTGTGATGCTTGGTATTGGTTATGATAGTGATATGTGTAGTGATTATATGCTAATTCTCTGGCCAGTAGAATGTCCATATAAGACCTAAGTTGAGTGGAGAGCTCTAACTGGATGATCTTCCTCAGGCAGTGGACCAAAGTCCTGAGTTGAGTGGAGAACCCTTAAACAGATGACCTTCCTCAGGCAATGTGTGTGATAGTCCTGAGCGAGTGGAGAGCCCTTTAATGGATGATTCTCCTCAGGAGTTTAATGAAAAGTGTGCTTGCATGATACCTAGTCACATGTGATTGTGGCAGGACTGGGATGGCCATGGTTAGGCCAAGTTGTTATATTATATGTATAGTATTGAATCGGGGTGAAGGAGATGATCTCCAAGAACCCTGAGCTTGCTGAAATGATTATCTCACCCCTGTTCGGGGCTCATATTGCAGGAAATGATACAGAAGTAGCAGAGAGATCCCAAGGCAAGAGGCCTGAGACGGGATAGATGTTGAAGAGAACCCTAGGCCTAGATGACTGAGCCTGTCGGCTCATATTTTGTTGATGTATGCCTGTATTTTGGCACTGGATGTATATTGTACAGTTTTGAAAAACATGTACTCTGTATATTAAACAGGTTTCACCATATATGTATATAATATATGGTTGTTTTGATTAAGCTTCCATTATCGATGTATGCTTATGTTTGCTGCGATATTCTGATATGATAATAATGTTAATACGTCGGGTGCACACGGGGTGTTACATTAAGTCGCGTTACCTTAAGAGGAGGTGTGTCAGATAGCTTGACTGAATCCATGTGTTCAGACAAATGGAGTCTGAGCTGGGGGGTAGTTGTGGCGGTGAGGACCACACCACCATGATGATCACATGGATGGAGGTGACCTTCCTATTGCAACACCGACCTATCCTGACTGATTGTATAAGTTCTGTGCCACAAGAGAGAGTGGGGCTATCTTGACTATGGTACCATTTAATGAGAATTTGAGGAAGTCATACATCATATAAAAAGATAAGCATGCATCTTCCATGAATTTTATGAACAACATCGTGGTTATTTATAGATATGCTTTGTTAATTTAAACTGTATTTATCATAGACTTACCCTATGTTGTGTCTGTGGTTGACACCTGTGATGACCCCAATTTATTTGGGCGAGCAGATGAACAGTAGTAGCTGAGCATGAATGTTGAATTGAAGATGTGCTTGGATGTTGAGTTGAAGATGTGATGAAGATGTTGTGATGATTACTATTTTGTGGCTTATGATATGTATTTTGGACTGTCTGTATAATAATGGACATGTATTATGGACTGTACTATATGGGAACTTAAATATGTTGGATTGTTATTAACTCGTTCAACCTTCACTATTTTGAAAAATTTTAAATGAGTTAGTTTAAGGTTATGGTAATTAATGATTGATTAATTTTCGAAAATTAATTGGGTAAGAGAAAAAAAAAATTCATTCGTAAACTAAATAAGTAATAAGTTAAATACGTAAATAAAAGGAAGTCGTTACAATAATGGTATCAGAGCTGTGGTTTGTTTCTTAGGACTGTGTTTGTTATGTCTCTGTGTGCTTGTTGTGTTTTTAGGTGTGATATGTTTTCTGTGTGTATTTTTGCATGATATTGTGTTATGTGTGATACTTGTTAAGTTATATGATATGAATATTGTTATGGATTTGATTTTTGTAAAGAAGTTTTGAGATAAAAAGAATAAGAATTTACTTATGGTGGTTGTTCAGGGAAATGGAAACCACTCACACTAACACTTTCGTTGTGATTGACGTTCAAAACTATCAAGAAACATCTGAGGAAAACCAAACTACTACTTATGTGAAAGTGATAAAATACTGCGCCGAATCTACTCCATATGAGCCTCCGATCACTAAGGAGGATCATGATACCATAATCATACCATGGACTACTGGTAGACAAGTACATCGTGTAATCGAATATATCATATATTATGGAACCGATAAACCCGCTAATGCTTCAACTTGTCGTTATGAAGCATATTACGACATCGAAGGAGTAGGTCAAAACTTCTAAGTAATGTAATAAAGTAGAAGTAGTAAAAATGATACGTGTAAAATAGTATGATAGAATAATAATAAGTATGTAAAATAGTGACTAGTAGAAAGGGTAGTAAGATAATATGAACAAGGAAGTAGTGTAATGTAACTAGAAATAATTTTGTAAACAAAGCAGTAGTATAGAAGTAACAAAGTAGTATGAATGTAACAAGTAGTAGTATGGATATGTACTACCTTGTTATAAAATATATATATATATATATATATATATAAAAGTATTATAAAATGGTGTGGTCATATTATTAGCTATGTTCTAATTTATTTAAAACTAACATTGTTTTTTTTTAGATACAACTAAATGAATATGGCTGGTAGAAATGACCGTGCAATAGCAGACGCGTTACAAGCGTTGGCACAAGCATTAGGGAATCAACAAAGGAACGTGAACACCGAATATCAAGGATTAGAAAATTTTCAAAGAAATCATCCACCTACTTTTAAAGGAGGGTACGATCCCGATGGTGCACAATCATGGCTAAGGGAAATTGAGAAAATTTTCTGAGTCATGGCTTGTCCTGCTGATAAAAAAGTACTTTTTGGTACTTATATGTTGGCAGAAGAGGTGGAGTTTTTGTGGGAAAACACTCAATTAAGGCTAGAAGCTGAAAATCAAGTCATAACTTGGGAAATTTTCAAGACTGTCTTTTTAGAAAAATATTTTCCTGAAGACATTAAAAACAAAAAGGAAATGGAATTTTTGGAATTGAAACAAGGAAACATGACTGTAGCAGAATATGTAGTCAAATTTAAAGAGTTAGTAAGATATTTCCCTCACTATCAAGGTATAGAAGGGGAAAGTTCAAAGTGTGTCAAGTTTCTCAAACACTTAACAAGGGTTACGAGAAACCTCTTCTATATAACTTGTCATCAATCAAATAGAAATGAGCTGCTGGTCTTTCCAGTGTGTAGGGTTCTTTGCTGCCAGTCGAGATAGTTCCATGCTGCAAATGCTCTATTCCAATTCTTAATAAGGGTATTAACAATTTTAAACAAGTAATAACAAAATTTACTCACACACATTCAACTTTTTATTCAAATAACTCCTAAGTAATCAAAATACAAAATAAAAAAGAAAATGATATGTCATCATGCCTCTTTTATCTCAATGACTTCATCCTCATTTTTTGAAAACAACAGTTTAGTGAGAAATAATTGAAAAGAACAAGTTTATAAGTAATTCACAAATAGTATTTTTTTTCTTAGCCGACATAGTAACAAGAACAAACCAACCATAGTACCACAAATTAAGTCCATAAAAAGGATACTTTGAAAAAAATATATAAGACATTTAGTTCACGTATATAACAAAGAATCAACAGTTTGTATAACCAAACATTTATGTCCCAAATACTTATCTCTATATACTAAGTTATTCTCGCTAATCATTGTGCTTGACTCCTCAACTCTCAAAACCGACGTGAATCTCAAATTCACTTATCTTTTTGGTTTCTAAAACTAGTGTAAGTCTAGGACTCATTATGAATCCTAAATTCACTAAAGTCTATGAGTTCATCATCTCTTTGTAATAACATTCCACTATCTTTTCTATTAAAAAAGATGGAGGTATTTCATATCTCATATGGATAGAAATATGTTCTAAAATAATGTGTTTCTTTCTAGATAAAAATATCCCTCATTCTATTTCCAGAATAGAATGCATACTGTCATTTATTCCTAGAAGCTAATAACTGACTCACAATAAAAAATGTCATTCCCAATGACTATCAATTGAATTATCAAACAATAGAAGTTTATTAAGAAAAGATTCAAGTTAATGTCAACATACAACAAGGTCACCCTTAAATTCCTAGTTTTCTTATCCACACCCAAAAAAAAATTAAAAAAAAATAAAAATACATTACCCAAGAAATCATTAAATCAAACACAATTATGTTACAAACAATAAATCATATTTTTCTTATCAAGAATACCAAAGAAATCACATCCCAAAAATTTGTACCATAAAAGTTTAGAAAGGTTGTTCTACTTACCTTTGAACAGATGGTGCTCCCTTCCATGATGACGCTCCAAGAATTTCTCCCAACGACTTCCTTTACTCTTTTGCTTTGAGACAGTGGTCAAAATGCCACTCTTTTGAAAATAAATTGTCAATTTGCCACGCCCATAAAAAAATTTGTCCAAATGCCACATGCCATAATTCGCAGCACACCAAGGCGAATTAAGTGGCTGATGTGGCGTCCCTTTTTTTGCCACGTGGCAATGGAGCATTGGTTGCCTATTTTGGTAGAGGGGTCAACAAAATAGGTGCTGACCGGGCACTGTCGGATTGGACAGGGCAGACACGTGGCAATGTGTGGTTGGATGGAAACATAATTTGCCATGATTGCTAGCGAATTAGGTAATAATTGGATTTAATTTGGCAAATGGTACATAGATTTAGGTAAGTAAATTTGATAAATGATCCAGCGATTTAGGTAAATAAATTTGGCTATATATACCTGCCTCTTGAAATCACTAGACACACATTAGTCTGCTCAAAGTTCTTGGTTCTTTAAAAATTTTCATTCCAAAACACAATTTTTTGTTAGTTTTTTTAATTTACGCAAAATGAGTGCTAATAGAAATGGTTTAATAACCATTGTCTATTATAATGGAAGTAGATACGTTGGGCCTAACGGTCAAGTTTTTGAAGGAGAAAGTAAAAGTTTCGTATGCCGCCAGGATGTAGCCACCGTGATCTGATGAAAATGATTTACAAGAAGTATAGATTACAACGCGGAGAATCGGTCTCTCGATTGACAGCTAGATGTGCGTCGGGCAACCCGGTGCAGTGGGTTGCTGTGGATATTGTAGATGATGATGATGTAGCGTTAGTTACAGACACTTGCATATCGGATGGAGTAAACCCAAGATTTATCGAGTTGTATGCAGAATTAAAGTGTGGGGGACAATCTAGCAGTCACCGTACGGTCCAGCCTGATAGGTCCATTGACATAAATAGAGAGCTGTCGGTGAATCCGGAAGATAGAGATGTGTCCCAATCACCACCAATACCAACCCAACCAACACAACAAATGGATGATGAAGAAATGTATATATCGCCCCCACTAGCACCAGCAACTGAAGCAATGGGGAATGAACCGGTGCCGGCCCACGACCCAATTTGGCCTATGGACAGTTCCGAGGACGAGGTGGACGAAGGTGTTGTTCTAGATGGTGACTCGTCAGATACGGACATAGACGGTGACTTTGAGCGTGGTTTTCCAATTCCTTCTCCAGGCAATGTCGGAATGCAAGACCCAATGCAGGGTCAAGGTATGGATGCACAATATTTTGTTATGCAGTAGTTATTAAAATATTGTAGGTTTAATAGAAATTAGTGTAGGTATAATAGAAATTAGTGTAGGTTTAATAATAAGGTGATGAATAAAAGTTGTAAAAACTTTTATGCAATTATTCAATGATTTAGGAAAAGGTGTTATAAATATAAGTGTGAGAAGTAAGATGATTAATTTATATAATTAATCATGGAAAAGTTTTTCTTTGACAATGTTTTATATGTCTAATGATTTAGGAGACGACACCGTTCCATTTTGGTCTGACGTAAGGCATTACACACATGTTAACTGGGCATAACAGAGCAGCAGTCTGGTGATATGGAAGGAGGTCAAATACCTAACTGGCAGATGGGTCAATAATTATATAAGAATCAGGTGTTTGAGACCAAACGGGATGTGCAATTGGCTATAAAACAATATTGTATGGCTGATCATCGCACTGCCGTAGTCGAAAAAAGTGATACGAAAAGACGTATAATGGTTTGCGAAAATCATTTTGACGGTTGTCCGTGGAGGATGAGGGCATATCAAAAAAAGGGCGGCACTTAATGGGTTGTAGGCATATGGAATAACGAACACACATGCGTTGGTCAGAATCTTTCTCAAGATCACAAGCAACTTGATTCAGATTTCATATGTTCGATGATCTTAGGTACGTATATACATTAAATTGAAGTTTGGTTATTGTTTACAATTAGTTAATGTATTATTGTATGACGAAATGTAGAAATGATTAGAGAGGATCCGAGTGTTAAAATTGGGTTAATTCAAGAAATGATAGCATCAATGCTCGGATTTCACATATCATACACGAAGGCATGGAAGGCAAAACAAAAGGCCATTGTGAAGGTTTTCGGAGATTGGGATGTGTCGTATGCATTTTTGCCAAGGTGGTTGGGATACATGTTAAATTTTGCTCCTGGGTCTGCATACAAGCTGGATTTGCATGACCATTTCATTGATGGCCTACTAGACGGAAGTGCCAAGGTGTTTAACAGGGTGTTCTGGACTTTCAAACAGTGTTGCGATGCTTTCAATTATTGCAAACCAGTTATAAGCATCGACGAAACCCATTTATATGGCAAATATCGGGGAACACTGCTTATTGCAACATCAGTTGACGGAAACAATTATGTCCTTCCAATTGCATTTGCGATTGTTTCCAGAGAGAATATCGACAATTGGTCATGGTTTTTGGCACTGATTCACATACACGTTACCCAGAAAGAGGGAATTTGCCTTATTTCAGATAGGCATGCGGGCATAATTGCCGCTGTAAACAATGTTGATTTGGGCTGGCATCCACCATGGGCGTACCATGTTTATTGCATTCGTCACCTGGCCAATAATTTTAGTCACAAGTTTAGCAATGTCGTCCTGAAGAAACAATTGAAAAAATTAGGTATGTTTGTCCGATATGTAGGCCAATGTTATTATATGCAATTACTCCGTTGAAGAAATTAGCTATGACATTGCGTTTGTTTTTGCAACCTATACAACCTCGCGCCTAGATTTTGATGCGGGACTAGAAAAATTTAAAGAGTCAAGCTCTCAAATAGCAGCATGGGTTGATAATATCCCGAAGGAGAAGTGGAGTATAGCCTATGATGAAGAGGGAAGAAGGTTTGGTCACATGACAATCAATCTTTCTGAGTGCTTTAACAAGGTCTCAAAGGAGCCAGAAGCCTTCCAATTACGTCCCTTGTGCGGTTCACATATGCTCGCTTAGTAGCATACTTTGTTGCACATGGTCAAGAGGCCAGCGAGGAGATGGCAAGAGGCAATCATTTCTCCAAGGTAGCATGGCAAAAATATATGAGGATGGTTGAAAAATCGACAACGCACTATGTCACTTGTTTTGACTCAGTTAGGACGAGATTTGAGGTTCAAGAGACGTACAACATACGGACTCATACTGACGGGAAAAAATGGTTTGTGTCGTTAGCTGAACGAAGCTGTCAATGTGGTGAGTTCATTGCATATAGGTTTCCGTGTAGTCATGTTATTGCAGCTTGTCGATCAACACACCACGATCCCAGACAATATGTTGACCCTGTATATAGTGCCGCGTATCAATGTCAAGTGTATGCACCACAGTGGTATCCAATTGGAAATGAGGACTTCATACCACCAGCTTCACCACCCATTGTCATACCAGATGTGACGCTGAAAAGGAAAAAAGGAAGACCAAATAGTACGCGCATACGCAACGAGATGGATTCGCGTGAAGGGTCAACAACTCGTACCAGATGTGGTTATTGTAAAGTTGTGGGTCACAATAGGCGTATGTTTCGACGGCACATGACATCAATATGATGTCGATATCTACGTATGTTTGTAAACACGGTTTGTCGCGTTGTATATACGTTAAACCTGTTACAAAGTAGTCCAGCATTAACAATATACAACCATAATATAAAGCACTGTAGTTAAAACTATCAAACAAAATCAGACAATACCTATGGCCGTAGATCTCGTGGTCTAATTCTTGTTGATCCTGCAGCAGGGGAAGCACAGGAGAAATCGTGGGGAATCGTATCCAAACCCACAACTGCAACAACAAAGCACAGCCACTCATCTCATGATGCGATGGACGGGTAGCCTTGCACAACTCCCTATATAAGTATGCAAGCACCGCAGCGCCCCAACTGAATGTTCCAGTGCGTTGGAAATCATCCAGGTGTAACAAGTAGCGAGTGGGGACAAAGCTCGAAGCGGTGTCAACAAATAACATACCGCTTAAGATACGTAATATCAACGCACATGTGTATCTCCGACGGCCTACTTCAGTGCCGGCATGGACCGCATAATCACCAAACTGGTCCCGTAAATAGTGAAGTCCCAACAAACCGCTATGCAAATCCCGACCAGCAGGCGGCTCAACCCCTAATAAATCACCAATAATAGCACACAAGTTGTGTCGTCCGTGACGCCCAGACACAACATGACCGTCAGTCGGTAACCCCAAAAGATGATGCACATCCTCTAGGGTGATTGTTACCTCACCCATCGGCATATGAAATGTACGCGTCTCCGACTGCCAACGTTCAATAAAGGGCAGACACAAGGTGATGATTGATCTAAACAAAGAATTTTACGAAACAAGTTTTATATACATTACAATACATTGAAAACATCAAATTGCATACTTAACAGTTGTCTTCATATATTTACCTCGTGGTTGCACAGGCGTGCAACGTGATAAAATCTTGCTTGCCGAAGCCATGGCTGGATCTCGTCAGGTATACCCTGGTGATCGTGTGTCGTGGCGTGCCTAACATTAATAACACGATCCCACATCGATGGATCAGCCTGGGAATTCCACACATAAGTGGAAATATGTTTCTCCTGTAGTGTAAGGAGACTCCGCACGGATGGACCTGGGTCAATCACACTCAGTGATGAATCAGACGACGAGGTGGATGGAACATGTTCATCGTGATCCATGATTGTATGTAACTTATTTTCAAAAAAAAGATTGATTAATTAATGTACATTGATATCATATGATTATTATTACATTTATTAATCTACATTGATATAAAAAACATTCCATATATTAATATATACAACGATTGTGAACATCACTTTATATCTAGCTATTTTACAAATTATTAAATTAGTGTAATGTACATTGATACCATACAATTATGTTTACAGGATGGTGAAGGTCAAGGGGTTAAGGGTGACAACAGATAGGGAAGGAAGACAGACAGAGAGGTGTTATGGAGAAGGAGTCCGGGGAGCATATTTCGAGTCTGGCGAGGAATTTTGGGCGTTTGGCTTTGAGGGAAAGAGGGAAGTTTTGGCACTTGAAAATGTGCCATGGGTCTTGAGTAAGTTCCATTTGTCACGACTGAACTAGGACCAGAGTAAGCGGAGTTTGGTTTTATTTGAAGTGCTCGAACGCTGTTGCACTTCAAATAAAATCAAACTCCGCTCACTCTGGTTCGTCATGTCCCAGCATTGACAAATGTAACTTACTCCAGACCCATGACACATTTTCAAGTGCCAAAACTTTCCCCTTTCCCTCAAAGTCGAACGCCCAAAATTCCTCGCCAGACTCAAAATATGCTCCCCGGACTCCTTCTCCATAACACCTCGCAGTCTGTGTTCCTTCCCTATCTGTTGTCACCCTCAACCCCTTGACCTTCAGCATCCTTTAAACATAATCGTATGGTATCAATGGACATTACACTAATTTAATAATTTGTAAAATAGCTGGATATAAAGTGATGTTCACGATCATTGATTGGGGGAATGCGGATAAAGTGATGTTTGGTTCAACAATTTCAACAACATAGGTTTAATTCAAACATTTAATTACAATTTTATGACATCATATCTTTAATTATTAAATCTTTATTTAATATTTCTACTAAAACTTTAATTTTTGTCATTATAAAATCATATGTTTAATTTTTATACCTTTAATTTTTTTAAATTAAATAAAATCTTTAATTAAATATTTAATTTTTGTCCTCGGGATCCATCATTGTATGTAAAAGTTTTATCAAAAAAATTCCATGAATTAATACATGCAAAATTTGAAATTATTGAAAAAAAAATTCCATAAATTTAAAAATTCCATATATTTAATTCAAAATTTTTATTTATAATTTTTATTACAACAAATCTTTACTTATTAAATCTTTAATTTTTATATTTATAAAATAAATTCTTTAATTATTATACCTTCAATTGTTATTTTTATTAAATCAAATCTTTATTTAAAATTTTTATTATACGTATAATCTTTACTT
>PYAF01000229.1:415914-428793 GCA_007407185.1 Glycine tomentella
TATTATTATTCAATTTTAATTTTTATATTTATCAAATAAAAAATTTAATTAAAATTTTAACCACATCATATATTTAATTATTAATTTTTAAATTTTTAATAATTACTTTTACTATACGTATAATTATTTTTATTAAATTATTTCTTTAATTACAGTATTTATTACATAAAATCTTAAATTATTATACTTTAATTATTATATTTGCAATTTAATCTTTCATTATTAAATATTAACTTGTTAGTTTTATTACATCAATACGAATTTATTTTATTATATCTACAAATATTATTAATATTAAATTAAATGTTTAATTATAATTCTTATTAAATCAAATCCTTAAGTAAACAATTCTTTACTTATTATTTATATTAAATAAAAACTTTATTTAAATATTTTACATAAACATTATTTCACAATATTTATTTAACTAAATGAATTTCTGAAACTTAAAACTTATAATCTAATAAATTATTCCTACATTTTGTTAATCTATCCTACAAAAATAATAATTATACACTAGCAGTAAACATCATCTAACCTAATGTTTATAATCATCCTCTACTCTAATGTTTTATATCTCTACCCTATAAATATTATTGAATACCTATAACAATTTACATATAAAATATATTAACCATGCAATTAATAATTATAAACAAACAATAAAAAATCATCTAACCTAATGTTTAAAATAATCCTTTAATCTAATATTGTAAATCTTCAACCTAAATATCATCTAATATCTAACTCTATTTAAATAAAAAATATATTCAATATTTAAAATATAAACAAAATAAATTAAACATAATATAAACTAACCTTATGAGAGAAAGATAGTAGTATGCAGGGAGTAAGGGAGCAAGATGAGAGGCTAGGGAGCAAGATCAGCTACGGGAGAGGAGAATTTTTTTTTTTACGAAAGTGATAGGGGACAAAGCCATTTAATAGTGGGCCAAATATACCAAAATCGCTGGACCCACTACCAAATTAGGGCCTCCACGTCAGCGAGCCAATAATGCGCTGCCATTTGTGGCGACTTACACACTCAACGCCACCTAATTCGCCCAACCTGGCAGCGACTTCCCTTCAGCAGCGCGTGATTCGCCCACGCAGGCAGCAATCTAGCATAATTCGCCCACACTGGCAGCGAATTTGCTTCGTCAACTGCCCCTCCCATTAAGCCAATGCATGCCTCACACGTGGCCATGGAATTCGCCAATGCATGCAGCGAACTAGTTGACGTGGCATTTGGACAAATTTTTTCCTTCGCGTGGCAGATTGACAAATTATTTACAAAAGCGTGACATTTTGACCACTGTTCCTTTTGCTTTTGGAGTGAGACTAGGTTTTCCAATTATGAGCGTTAATATTTGCTCTAAATGATTAAGATTATATCATTCCATCCCCTTTAAATTTTAAAAGATAAAAGTAATATTTTTGTCCTTTCCCTATCTACCTCTCACATTTGTCTATTTTGTGGTCCTGCCATTTCCTCATTTATCTACTTTAAAAATTTGTTTTTCGAAAAACTTCCCTTAGTAGTAATTTGGTCTATTCCCACTACTTTTAAAAAAAGTAGTAGTGAGAATAGCAATTATGGGAATAGTTATTCCTTAAAAATATTGAGCAGCAGTTTTAACTTCAATATGTGATATATTTAAAGGATGTAATTCACTTGATTCCACAATGTGCATGAGTTATTGTAAGTTGTCTTCAACTTTTACATAGAAAGAAAAAAATAGACGTGACACATCTTATTCTTGTGGAAGTTCCAATATCCCTAAAAGTTTTATTTCCTTGATTGTAGTATACGTGCAAAATGCTTTTTGGGAAATTAAGTTGACCTTGCTTAATAGAATGAAAGAATGATTCATCTAAGCCCACTAAAGCGGGTCACTAGCTAAATGCTAAAGGATGTTGCTTCCTGTATTCCCACTATTGCTTCCGACTATGTCTCCCACTATTGCTTCCTACTATGTCTCATTGCATTCCCAAAAATCCAATCCAGAATGTAATTAGTGCAGGAAGTTTTAGCCAATGCTAAAGTGGTGATTTTGTACCCTGGCCAAGTTAAGCTCTAAGGTAGCAATCATAGATGGCTACATTACATCAATTAAATTATAAATATTCTCCTATACGTTGCTGGCCTTGAGCTGCAGTAAGGACAGAACAGAATAATCACTTTAAAGAAATTCCTAAAAATATAACATCATTCTAAAATGGGACTAGTTTCAGTGATTAGTTCAAAATGCAATTGCTAGTTTCTCTCTGCAAGTTATAAACACTAAAATCCTCAGAAAACATGTAACTACTATGCATTGTACCATAGCATTGTACATCACATCCTTGTTCCTGTGCCAAACTTTGAAAATTATCTAAAAATCGGTAAATTTCATCCATTTGCCATTCAGAAGAAGTATCTCCGGCTCCAAACCTGTAAATTTTATTATCTATCTCAATTGAACTGTACCCCGGGACCTTCTTCAGGCCCATTCCTTCCATCTTTGATCTCACCTTTCTGGATTCATACCAGTTTCCCCCCTCAGCATATATGTTAGATAACAACGTGTAGTATCCTGTATCATTTGTTCTTATTTCTCTAATTTCTTTATGGATGTTTTGAATCAAGTCCATCCTCCCATGTATTCTACACCCGTTAAGCAAAGCACCCCATATGCTAGCATCTATAGGCTGACATGTTGACTTAATTATCTCATAAGCTCCATCAATATCACCGGCACGGCTTAGAAGATCAATTATAGAGGCAAAATGTTCTGCACTAGGCACTATGCCATAATCCCTCATTGAGTTAAAATAGAACTTCCCTTCTTCCACTGATCCAGCATGCCTGCAGGCAGATAAGATATTCATGAAGGTTACTTTGTTTGGTTTAATATGTGACTCTACCATTTTAGTGAAGAGGGTGGTGGCAGCAGTTATTTGACCATGTATGCCATATGCAGCAATCATGGCACTCCATGACACCACACTTTTCTCCGGCATGCTATTGAAAACACCTTGAGCCGTTTTAAGGTCTCCACAGTTGGCATACATGTCAACCAGAGCTGTATCAATGTAAAGATCCTTCTGCACACCAGATACAACGAGCTTATGGTGAATCAATTTTCCCTTTGAAAGATAACCTGAATTGGAGCATGCTTGAATTGCACTTAAGAAGGTCACTTCATTAATGTCCATACAATTGAAACACATCTCATCAAATAGCTTGAGTGCTTCTACTGAAATTCCATTTTGTGAAAACCCACAAATCATACAGTTCCATGTCACAATGCTTTTCTCCCTAATCTTGTCAAAAATTGTGTATGCCAAATCCACAAAGCCACATTTTGAATACATATCCATCAAGGAGTTCTGAACAAATTCATCTGCGAAGCCTCTTTTCGTGACATGGCCATGTATCTGCTGTCCAAATCGTACTGAACCAGCACGTGCACAAGCTGAAATTGAGCTTGCTAAGCTAAATGAGTCCGGCATTAGCCCCTTTTCCAACATACGTGCAAAGAGCACCGTGGCCTCCTCGTTTAAACCCTCCCACGCATAAATTGATATGAGTGTGTTCCATGATACAACACTGCTGTTTCCAATTAAACAAAGAAGCTTTTCACAACTGCTTATTTTCCAACACGCAGCATAGAAATCCATCAGTGCAGGACCTAGATCAAGATCAGCACCATCGATTTCTCTCCTCAAAATAAAGCAATGAACAGACTTTCCCTCTTTCAACCAGCCTAACCTAGCACAGCAACACAGAACACTAATCATCGTCACTGCATTAACTTCCACTTCCGATTCCTGCATTTTCTTAAAAGAATCAATAGCCTCCTCAAAGCATCCGTTTTGATTACACGACGAAATCATAGAAGTCCAACAAGCAGTATTGCGATCACTGACACTTTCAAACATCCCTTTTGCTCCACGTAAGTCACTACACTGACCATACATAACAATAAGAGAATTCCTCAAACTCGCATCACCAGCCATCTCTTTCCTGATCACATATCCATGCACCGATTTCGCCAACCTCAGACAACCAACTTTACCACAAGCCTCAGCTACGCCGAGCATCGTAACCGAGTCTGGTCCAACTCCCTCGGAAACCATCCAACGCAACATCTCCAACCCTTCTCTCGGCCGCCCATTCTCAACATAACACGCAACAACCGAACTCCACGAAACCAAATCCCTCACACGAATTTCATCAAACACCTTGCGAGCGTCGCTCAAACACCCCAATTCCCCGTACATTCCCAACAACGAAGTGCCGATGACATGATCAGTGCCAAGCCCAGTTTTAACAATCCTCCCATGCACTTTCCTGCCCACAACCAAGCTCCCAACGACAGAAATAGCTTTGATAACAGAAGGGTAGAGGAAGGTGCAGTTTTGGGTGAGGCGTGAACCCTTTTGAATGTGGTGGTGGTAAAGCGAAACCACTTGGTCAAACAGGTGGTGCCAGAGGTAACACTTGATGAGGACGCCGAACATGAAGGAATCGGGTGATGGGTGGGATTCAAAAACGAGTCTTGATGAGTGGAGAGAACCCATTTGGGCGTAGGACTCGAGGAGCTTGGTGGAGGCAAGTGGGTCACTGTGGAGACCAGTAACAACGAGGTGAGCGTGGAGTTGGGTGAGGGACCTTAAGGTAGAACATGACCTGAACAATGGCATGTACAATGTCATGTTTTGGTTTTCTGTTTTTTGTTTTCTAGTTTTTGTGTTTTGGTTTTCTGTTTTTTGTTTTTCTAGTTTTTGTGTTTGGATTTTGGTTGATAATAATGTGAGATGATGAGGGAGAAGGAAATGGAGTGAGGAGAGTGTGGAGAGAGATAGGGTAAGGGAAGGGTCAAGAAAAGGAAATAAGGTTAGGGGAGAAGAGGCATCAAGCTCGCGGGAACAGAAAAAATTTGGATTCGTTTGAGTGACAGCCATGTTTGTGGGAAAGATTTTTTTTATGAATACGATTTGAAAATAGATAGTGAGAAACAACCCAATTAAATGTTGATTGATCCTACATTTTGAAACGAGTTGACTCACTAATCGGATTGAGCCTCAAACCTACTTTACAACAATTATCAAATTTATTTGATTGATTGGCAAAACTTTTTTTATTGACAAATATTAATTATTAATTTATTAATTTCTTTTAACAAAAGAAATTTGAATTCATAATCTTTTTTTTTCATTCTTCATTTATCTCCACATCAACCTTATATCTTATAATTATTGAAAAATTATAAACAAAGTATTCTTTCAATATGGTGATACAAACCAATTAACCAAATCAAAGGAAGCACTTACTTAAGAATATTAGTCAAATTATAGTTTTTTAGTTCAATTGCAGCACATAAATTCAGTTTTAGATAAATGTTATTTGGTACCATCTTGGTAAGCATACCGAATGACACAATTAATATATAATGAACAAAATTGTCATTTTAAGGGGTTATAAATTACCTAGGAAAAACACAATGAAAATGCCTCCAAATAGTTCACAAACGTGAACTCATTACTATTCATTCAACTAAAAATCACACAATATACCATTGCTTGCGTTGGTTGCACGCTATTAAAAGAGTAGTTAGAGCTAGTCAGTATACATGGCCTTTGCATACTTCCTCCACTAAGAATCCAAAAAGGAAAATTTTGTCATCCAAAGGCGGAGATCATGTGCAACAATGCCACAATAGCTTAAGTAGAAAAACACCTGAATTGGGTGAATTTTTTTATGTTTGAAATTAATTATTTGTGCTCATAATAACTCGTAATTGGATCCTAACATATTGTCATCTCAAGGATTATCTAACAAACTACTACATTCAATGCACAGGTAGATTCTACAATATATTCTATAGGTATACTATATTGATTTCCGAGAATAATAGCATGTAATGTTCTGCAGTAGTAACAAGTAACAACTATATATATTTATCATACCCTAATTTTGTCCTGTATCTAAAGAAAGTAAAAAAGAAAAAGAAAAGAAAAGAAAATCATAACAGATGAAAAAAAAAAAACAAAGAACAGAAAAAAAAAGGCCTATTAGGTCAGAAGCTATAACACATAAAAGGAAGGAGCTGATGAGGCATTAATGGCACAGACACATGGGAAGCACGGATTCCAGAGCACAACACTCACCAATCCCACAATGCAATTTGGCGTCGCCCTTAGAGAAGGGAGAGGGGTCTCTCAGGTAACCCCTCATTCCTTCCCTTTCTTTTCCTCTCCTCTCTTTCTTCCCATTCTTCTCTCTCTCTCTCTCTCTCTCTCTCTCTCTCTCTCTCTCTCTCTCTTTTCTTTTATCTCACCATTGCGCACCACCTTGCGTCGCCACCGTGTGTTGTGCGCCCCACCCAAGGTGGCCTCGCGCCGCACGGCCCCTTCGTCGGTGGCGTCAAGGGGGCCATGCCTCTTGCATTAAGGTTATTTTTTTTTTCATATTACCCGCACACCGCCACCACCACTGTGCCAACTTCGACCACCACTGCTGCCACCCCCACAATGGCGTCACGTCGCCAGGGGGCCACACCTCTTCCATGGAGGCTCATCACCTTTCTCACGTTGTTTTGGCTGCTGCTGCACCAAGAGCTGCTGGGCCCAGTTGCTAAATGCGGGTTAGGCCGGGTTGCTCTGACCCGATTCTAACCCTAGGGCAAAAAAATTTTATTTTTACTATTTGCACCTATAAGTTGATAAGTACACCCCTTTTACTTGTTGCGCTGGCCCATTTTGAAACAAAATAAGTAATGTTGTTTACAAAATAAGTACACCCCTAGGGATGGCAAACGGGCCGGCCCGCAAAAAAACGGGGCGGGCCGGCCCGGCCCGCTTTTGTAAAGTGGGCTACAAATGCTAGCCCGCCCCGCTTTAATGCGGGCCAGCGGGCCAGCCCGCATCAAAAATTAAAAAAAAAATAAAAAAGTCAATTTAAAAAATAAAATACAAAAAAATTATAAAAAAATACAAATATGATAATTAAAAAAAACACAAAGTTAAATAAAAATAAATAATTTAAAATTAATGCTAAATAAATGATGTCATGTGATAATTCACAAAATTACACCATTTGCAAATGAAATTTACGATTATAAACTGTCCAAAAGTGTAATATGCTAGTAATGAAAGAATATTTGAAAGTATCATTATCATAACCATTTTAATATTAAAACTTAGAAGTTAATTATGAGAGTGCAAAAGAGTATAAATTTAAAGAATATACCTATTTCAAAATATGTTAAATATATTTATTTAATTTTAATATATAATATTTAAATAATATAGGCCCAGCGGGCTGGTCCGCCCCGCCCCGTGTTTGGCCCGCAATTTTGCGGGGCCGGCCAGCCCGGCCCGCTTTTGATTTGCGGGTTGATATTATCAACCCAGCCCGCATTTTTTTGCGGGCTAAGCGGGCCGGCCCGGCGGGCCAAACCCGTTTTGCCATCTCTATACACCCCTTATCTATTAGGCCTGGCCCATTCTGAAACCTAAATATATAATACTGTTTATACCTACATTTTCATAACAACACCACCTCAATTGTTGGGCTAACACTCTCTAAACAAAACACATAATGCTATTTGATTCTCACATTTTCATATCTACACCTCCTCACCTTTTGGGCCAGGCCTATTTAGAAATGAAATAGGTACTGCTAGTTGCACTTCCTTTTTTCATGTATGCATCCCTAATTACTAAGTGTACTCTCCCCTTTTGATCTATCCCTTTCTATTTTCATTTGATTATGTAATGTTATGTCAGTTATTCATTTATTTGTGTAATTCCACTTTAGTTTTCTTTAGTACATGCTTACGTTTCTTACACTCCATGCTAGATCTCCGATTTGCTTGGTGGTGTTTCAATAGCATATGGATAGATTTTGTGAATTTCATGCTGGGTCCTCGACTTGCTTGAATTCTCGGAGTTTACTACAAGTCCAAAATCTTTTCTAAAAAAGCTAAAAATACTCAAATAAAGGATTACTCAATTCTCATGTTTCTCAAAAAATTACATATTACTCGAGATTGCTTCAAGGTCCAATGCCCTTAAGCGATTCTCTCCGTTTTTTCTTCAAATTCAACGGTTTCAAGGTTCAACGCCTTAACGACTCTTTTTCATGCAATTGAAACAAATCTTTCAAAAAAAGATAAAATCAATCCAACATACAAGTTGTTTTCTACAAAGAACTACGTAAGTCTGATTTCCTAATTGTACTTAGGGATACGTAAGAGCGAGGACAAACCTCTTATTGACCTAAAAAACTAAAAAAAATATATAAAATTCTCTCTTTTCTAAAAATAAAATGCGATTTCTTTTTCTAAATAAACAAAAATAAGTCATGTTCTTAAGAGAAGACAAATAATTAAAAAGTCACTTTATTTTTAACACACTTGATTAAAGGCAACCGTCTTTATGACGAACGCGTGAGGTGCTAACACCTTGCGCAAATGACTCCCCAACTTTTTTTCTCTCAAATCGTAGACCATTTCTTATTTTTTTGATTTTTCCGACGTTTTCCTTAAATAAGCGTTGGTGACAACTCCTCTTAAGTTTTCCTTTTTAGGAAGACTCTTTATTTTTTTCTTTTTCATTGTCGTCCCGTCGTGACCAGACACGTTGCGACAATATCTATACTGATTTCTTTAGAACACACAATAATAAATAACACATAGTTTTTAGTTTCATTTTACAAAGTATGAGACTTAAGCCTACATTAGAAGCATGAGATTCTAGTATAAGATCTTGAGTTTTTTTTTATAAACAACAACTAGTTTCCATGGTGTGGTTCTCTCAAGGTTCATATCGCATTGAGATGATCATCATCACAACTTTGAAAGGTTGGGATTATAGTAAAATATGCTCGATTATAAAGACAAACTCTCCCATTTCAGGAGCTAATTTTTTTTCTGAACAACACTATTACATGTATATGAGGTAGGGTTAGGTGGGTAATCAGTATCCTCACGACAATGATAAAGGCATGAAATATGAAAACTCATACAACAGACTATAACATGTGAATATGCGAGTGATCACACAGGAAGGCAATCATCATTATGCATGTGACACAAGGAATGCTTTCTTGTCTTTAAGTTTCCTGCAAAGCCGATCAACTGATTCATCGAATATATCGTCAGAAGACTTTCAACCTCTCAATCCCCAACCCAATTGAACAGTATATAGTCTCACATTGGTAATTTAAGTTTTGCCTCCATCTTCATTCATCATTTGGTGGGTCAATGGGTATTTCATGCCTTGGTTTATTGTATTTCTCCCTTAGTTGCTTAATTGGGATGAAATCTCCTGCTGAATCCATTCCATAGAATAGAAAAGAGGCGTAGGGATGATCGAATCTTCCCTGGCACAAGTATAGATCTAATCTATTCACCATGTCTGGTTTATCAGGTGTTAAAAGATTCTCCTCTGGAACTGAAAAATAAAAGAGAAAAATCAATCTGCAAGTTATTTGTTTTCAGCAAGAAACCAAGAAGATGATGGAATTCATACCACAGAAAATAAGAATATCAAAGCAGTTAGTCCACTTGTAAGCCAAATCTTTCGATAAGCAACGGTATATAAATAAAATATTTGTCCATGAGGAAGAGTGGTAATAAAAACCATTAATCTAATGTAAGTAAACACATAAGCCTAAGGAATTAAGTAATCAAGCTTTACCATATGCCACCAATAGATTTGGTTCATCATGTACATCAACAAGAACCTAGACATTAACCAAAGCCAATTCAAACATTAACAAAATAAAATAAAATAATATGGCAATAGATCAACAAACAACAAATACATTTCCAACAACCACATTGTTTTGCATGCAAGTAATCATAAAAATGATGTTTTATCCAAAATGCCCACTCAGTATGAAGAGAAACAATTTCAAGAAGCACATGGTCCTCCCACTAACTTGATGCAGCCTATCAAATGATAATGGAGACCATCAAAGTCAACCTTATAATAACATAGAGACGACAATTAGTGGTGAGATCTCTTGCATTAAAATTTCCACATGTTATTGCTTAATTAATAATGCCTATGCAGTATTTGTATTGCAGCATCTATTATTCTACAGGTTGAAGTTGAACTACAATAATTAATAAGAATTGAAGACTACAAGATGAATAGGCTGTTTGGAATTAGAAAGTCAAAATAAATTAATTCAAAATTAAATTTGACCTTGTACAAAAAGAATAATTCATGCAATGGCAATCTGTATAATGAAGTTAATAAAACCTGATAAAATGGTTGAGCAGAACCGCGAGACAATTTTTTAACTTGTGCATTTTCCATCCATGAACTTGATTCACTGCATACTGGATCCATTCCACTGATCACAGCTTTATAGCCTGCAATGTATATTAAGCATTAAGCAATCAAAATGTAGGAAGCGGAAAGGGAAACATATCGTCCGCAATTGAGATATTCAACTTATCAATGCGTACATCCATATGATAAATTTACATGGTGTTGCCAATCAGGTTCTTTCTTCCTGCACTATAGATATATTAGATTTCCATAGCCTACAAGTTGGGTTTAGGCAATTATATCTCCAGAATCATACTTGCTCTATTGAAAGGCTTCAGAGTACAATCAATTGTAATTGTTAGATCACATTGCATACTATAAATGCAATTAATAATGATTTTTTGTTTTAATGGAAGGTGTTTCAACCACTAACCAAATTTTTTATGTCTCACTTTCTGCCCCAAGCGGAATGCATATTGTGCATTTTCATGAGCCAAAGCTTTAGCTGATACAGCTAGAGACTCTGCTTCAAGTTTGGAAATTTCATCACGTAATTCAGCAGCCAAGGCATAATGCTCATTCTCAATAGCATTCTGGAGGTCTGAACTGCAAGGGAAACAGAATTAATCACTGTCAGATTTCAAGTTGACCCACACATATGTAAAAGGAAGAAAAAGCCAGTAACTCATCAAGAACAAGTCAGCTTGACACAAAAGATGAAGTAAACTAACCGAAGACGTATAATACTTATAGCTTTATCTTGTGCTTCACTTTTTGAAGACAATCCCCTTTTTGACTGTTGTTGCTTGATTACCTCTTCTTCAACCTTCGAAAAACAATATTTTTCCAACAAGCTGCAAGTCATTCAATACTCCAACCCCACAAAATTTAGATAACTTGAAGACACAAAAATATAGACAAATATACATTCTTACACTGATGCACACGCTATCGTTTTAAGTTATAGAGGAACCACTAGATTCATACACACAAATTCAAGGGTGACAAAAAACAGACGAAAACAAAACCACTGACATAAACTGAAAAGCATAAATTATACTTAAGTAAGCCTTGCAAACATAATCAACAAAATTTGGTATAGCCATATAGGATAGCAGAACAGGATGAGTGGCTGGTTATCTAACCTCAGCAAGTTTGTTCCTCAGCTGCTTTGCAATGTCATACTGCTCCATATTTAAAGCATACTGGCATTCAGAAGTTCCAAACAAACGAAGCATTAAGAACTCTTCCTAAATTTGAAATAAACCGTACAGGCCTACACCACTTAACTTCTTACACAAGAGTAAAAGCAGCCAAACCTGTACTCTTGTGGCCAAGTCCAGCTGAAATAAGAACATCAAGATATCCTCATTAGCACTCTCGCTGTGCTCCGAACTTGCATCCAACCCTTGTTCTCCCCCTCTAAACATCCATGCTGCTTCAGCCCTAAAACCACTGTGCCTTGTTAAGAACAAGCTCTGCACAGAATTGTTCCAAACCAAGTTTCTGCCAGTGGAAGAGGTAATTTGGGATCTCTTGAATGGCTCAAAGGGTGCCATCCAAGATGGTGAGGATCCACATAACCTGCTCTTTCCACAGGTTGCCAGAGTGCTCAATGACACAACTTGGACCATTCTTTTGGGGGAAAGCCAAAAAACGATTCCTCACTCAATGGGGTAAAACAGAAACACAAATTTACCCTTTTTCTCAAGAGGATGTTCCTGCATTAATGAAAATTACATGAGGGGGAATTATGAAGGTTCAAAACCATAATCTGCATATTCAATAATTCATACCCCACTAAAAAATGAAAGTAAGGATTTCATTTTTCCCTCAAAATTAGCAAAATTTTGGTCAAATTGGACTTCAACTGAACCATTTCTTATCTGGGTATAGCGAGAAAAATTAGGACTAGAAATGGAAGCCGGAAATAACATGTGGGTATCGTTTTCCTTTTTAGAAAATCAAAGATAAGCTTTGAAATTTCAATGCAATAAGCTATGAAGAAAGTATTCAGTGAAAATTTCCCGGGAAACAAACAGAAAAACATTACCAAAGTGCAGAACAGAAAAACGAGTAGGACCAGATGATTTCAAACTGCGTCGATGGCCTCACACTAACACGAGCAACCAAACCTAATATTAAGAATATATATATATATATATATATATATATATATATATATATATATATATATATATATACACTGAAAAAAGAAGAGTATGAAACGAGTTGTTTAAAAGTTTGGCTTAATATGTTTTTGACAGTATCTAATATATTCATTTTTTTAGTTTACTACGAAAAAAACATTTTATTTTATTATATGAAATTTTCAAATTTTTATTTTTGAAGTTAGTCTAATTTTATTGAGTGATTACATGATATTTTATTAATTTATCAGATCATCCTTCAACCAAAAATAAAATTCTAAAAATATTAGATAATAAAATATTTTTTAAATAGTAAACTCAAAGAGAAATATATTACATGTTGAAAGCATATTAAGCCAAAAAAGTTTATCACTTTTTTTTTCTCAAGAAAATATTAATTAAAAATTACTAACGGTAGTTAATTCAGGTATTATATATTTGATTTCTTTTATATAAA
>PYAF01000229.1:428893-442410 GCA_007407185.1 Glycine tomentella
ATTGATATTGTAAAAAAATTTATATTGACAAAGAAATTAAACTCAGAAGATTTTCTATTTTATTATTACATAAAAATAAATATTTCCAATTTAAACCAATTGTGTCCATTAATCTTGGATAAAGTTAAAATAAAATATTATAATCAAACCCAAAAATTGAGAAAACCTTTAATAGGAAGATAGCAAAATAAAATGATTTTGAACGTTTAAAGTATAGAATATTTTTTGCAGTTAAAAAAAAGTATAGGATTTTTTAAAGAAAGTAACCAATAATAATGAATGTGTGATGATTCGATTAGAACGGTTATCATAATAAAACTTGTTGATAGAAAAAAAAATGAACACATGCCACTATCATATTAACCTTTTATGTTCTGCACTATTTTTAGATTGAGATATATTATCCTGCATGAAATGTTTTGTACAAAAACACTACGAATGAATTTGCAATCAATCATTGGATGACAGAAGATGTACAAGATGGTTAACATAACCGTTGTGATAAGACTTTTCACTTAATTTTTAATTTTTTAACATTTTTTAAAACATTAACTTTTAACTTTTAATTTTTATATTTTTTTCTCATTTTTTTTTATCTTTAAATACATTTATTAAATTTTCTAATTATTATTTTTAAAAATATATATTTTTGTCATTTTATATTTTTCAACTACTTCAACAATTAATTTTATCAAACACTTATAATTTCATAAATGTTCAATTATCAAATAGTTTTTTAACTTCCAAATAATTTTTTAGTTAATTTTATCAAATATAACCAACATCATTGGATAGAATTTATACAAAAACTTAATTTCATTTTAGATTTGATGGCATTTTTTCCTTTTTATATAATCATTATAATTCACAGTACCAATATAACCAATATATGATAGTGATAAAAAGTATAATTTATTTTTGTTCAAAAGAGAAAAATGTGATTAGAGTTTAAATTGGATCAGAATGAGTTTTCCAATAAGAGAAAAGGTTCTACCACATTAATAAAATGATAAATATTCATTTTGGCTCTTCAAAGTATATAAAGCACAGGCAAACTAGTTCTTGAAAGATATGAAATTCGAATTTAGTCCCTAAATTTGCAAAAAATGTAACATATTAGTCCTACAATTAACTCTTCTCCTTTAATGTTTATGTTTCTGCTAACATGGCATGTGACCTCCTTACATGACAATCCATGTGTACAAATAAGATGTCATGCCATTGATGATTATATTTGACTAATATATTAGTATGTTTATCATGGACTAAATTGTTAGTATTGGACGTGTAAAGACAAATATCACATGATGGGGATTGAATTGTGATTTTCACTAAATTTAAATCCTTTTTTTGTAAACAACAAAGTTATCATTTAATGACGTAAGACTTAAGAAAATAGATATCAGACTTTTGCGAAGCAAATCAAATAGTTTCAAATCTTTGTAAAACAAATAGAGTTTTTCAAAAACAAAAATCAAATTCAAACCTTAGGTCAGTTCAAATACAGAAGAGAAAATAAACAGAAAAGACACAGAAAATTTAAACTGATTTGTCTTAACCATTGAGACTACACCAATTCTTGATAAACCACCAAGTTTCACTAATTTCAACAAGTTACAAGTATTTGTTACTGTCACTTCTAGCTCTATAACTCAAGCTTCACACAAAGCTTGTTACGACCAATATTTTTTGTCCTACCAAGTCATTAGTTCTTGCACAAATCAGAAGTTTTGTTGATTTGATTTTCACAATGACTAGCACTCTATCATCTTACAGACGAATAAACAATGTCAACATTGAGTTTTTTCTCTTAAGATAAACAAAGTATTCTGAGAGTATATTTAAACTTTACAAGAATTTACACAAAGAACTTTTTAAAGAAAGACTTTGAATAATGAGTGCTTCAAATCATACTTCATGTCTTCAAGACTTCTGGTATTTATAGGTTTCCTTCAATCAAATATCCATTGTCTCTAAACGAACACATTTCCTCTCTTAAGCTTGTTTCGGAAGAATGTGGTCGTTGGGAGCATTAAATGTATGTACTTCTTCATGATGAGAAATCACTATTCGCCGTTGGGGTGTAGCACATTACAACAGGAAACCACATCCTTTTGTGTTAGAGGAGGTCTGTGCAGTTGGGCTCTTCTTTTGGTGACGATTGAGGAATTTTAGAACTTGGCTTTATTTAATCTTTATACAATTCGATAGATCGTAGGAGAATATATCTGCAAAATAGATCTTAGTCATAGAGTATTAAATGAAGTCTTAAATGTCATCCTTAATATCGTATCATATCATGATTCCATGTTGTTATCGTCTAAAACATCAGGCTGCAAACTTATTGAAACATGTTCTGATAGTGTATAAGACATAACTTTTAACTTTTATATTTATTTACATCTAATCAAAATAATTAAGGTCCTAATTTATTTTAAGACATAAATATCTTTTGACTTAACATAATGTTATATTTTTTATTACAACACCCTCCTCCATTAAAAAAATTATGATAAATTAATTCCTAAACATTACAACTTACAGTCATTTTAGTTCTTCAAAGATATAACTTACTAACACATTAATCCACGAAAAATAAAGCACTTAATTCAATAATTTCAAACACAACACACATGCATGAAAGCAAACTAAAATTACAATTATCAAACAAGAAGTTCAATACAATGCAAAAAAATCATTTAGACATGTGCACTTGGAGGTTGAGATGGAATTTGACGGTGTTAGAAAGTTTATTGATATTATAAGAGACTACACCATATTTTATGGATGAAATATTAAGTGGAAGAAAAATGATTACATTAGAGGCAGAGCAATTCACAAACGAAAGGGGTGCCCACGAGAGATTTGAGGTGTTCAAATTAAACTGAATCAAATCGTTCATAAATTATCAAATTGATCCCAAAAAATTAATTAATTCAAAAATTGCAAAAATAAAAAACTTAAAAACCACATACTTTTTTACAGTTGGGTTCAGTTTTTGATTATCATAATAAAAATCGAACCAAACCACATGTTATAATTATATTGATTTTATTAATGTATGTTTTAGAATATGTAGCTAATATTGTTTTGAATTTTTAATGATTAAAGCATGTGATTTATATTCTACTTCTTTCTATAATAAGATTTTAATATTTGATTTTTGTTGTGGTAATTGATAATAAGTATTAGATATTTTATTACATTCCTTTACTTTATAATCAAGGTGCATATTATACTTTCATTTGTTAAAAAAATGATTTAGCAATATTTTTAAAATAATGTTAAATATCAAGGGATGCATAATTTACTATTATGTTACAAAAAAGTTGGTAATATTATTTTTTAATAGTGGAAAAAGTAAAAATAATAATTTCTAACAAAAATATGTTAAACAAATTTTAATGAAAAATAAAATTTATTTTAAAATAATGTAGCATAATAATTATGCAATTAGTTAATAGATTTTTTATGATGATATATTAAAAACAATTTTATATTTAAATTAAACTGGTTCTTTATTTTATGTTTCGTTTAAATGATTTTTTTATTATCTAACAATCAAACCAAATCGCATTATGAACATCTTTAGGAGAGTTATTGTAAATGAACCAAAGTTACAAAAAGATTTTAGGTTAAAATCTTTGTGGAGGAACATAATTGTGGTAAGGTCTTCAAAAACAAGAAAGCTATTATGAAATTGGTTGCATAAAAGTTGACTGATAGGTTAAGAGTTCATCCAAGTTTAACTCATGTTGAAGCACATGAACATAGAAAAGAATACTAAAGGAAGATGTTTAAGACTTTGAAATAGGCTAGGTTGATGATAACTAGAGTTGAGCTTCGTGTTTATAATCATAATTTCAATTTACATGAATGCAAGTGTGTTGTGTCTAAAATTATTTAATTAGGTGTTTTATCTTTCTTCGTGGATTAATTTGTTAGTAAGTTGTATCTTTGAAACACCAAATTGACAGTAAGTTGTTATGTTTAGGGATTAATTTGTCAGAACTTTGGTATTGTAAAAGAAAGAAAAACAAAACTTTGAATACTGACAATTTAGTCCATGCTAAACATATTAATATATTAGTTCAGTATAATCATCAATGATGTGACATCCTATCTATACTTATGGGCTGTCACGTAGGGAGAAACATTAATGTTAGCAAAGAAGAATTAACAACAAGACTAATTTGTTGCACTTTTTATATATATAGGAACCACATTTGAATTTCTCATATCTCATAGACCCAACTATCTTGATACTTTCTTGGACTAAAATGAATATTAGCTTAATAAAATGTGTAATTGGTGTTAGAATTTATTTATGTTATCGTCATATTCTTTTGTGACTTAATGGTTTTATCTCCTAATTTCTCCTATGCATGCTTCTCAAAATAATTCACATGTAGCACATGGTAGTTCCGGTAAAATCTGGTCATAAAACATGTAATAACATATATTGATCACACTCCACCAGTACAAGATTAAATATCATACACAACTATGCACTCAGATACATTTATAGCGTCAAAGTGTTGTTGTCTTTGGTTTGTGCTATTCTCCAATTATATCTCACTAATTAGCATAATATAAATTTATATTAAAGGATATTGCATATAATTGGGGTGAAACTCCAATTCTAATTGAAAAACAACACAAACAGAACCTAAAGAACTGTACATTGGCTTGGCAAGATTTGATGTCAGAGCTTAATCCGATGCAACCATTACTGTAGGGATCACAATGGCCCGCAAGATTTATCATTGGGCTTTGGCCATTGCCAAATGTTGGCAAGAATGCCAAGATAGAAAATATAGTTTCCTGTGGCACCTGCCCTACTAGGGTGCCTTCATTGCCATTTTGACCCTAGTAGATTGCATGCTGCCAACACTGGAACCACTTGCTAGAGTGATGTTGCCAAGTTTGCCATTTCCAAGTAGCAACCAAGGTCTATTGAAGCACCTAAACAAAGACAAGTATGTTAATAAACGTGAGTTGTTTCTTTTGCTGATTTATAGCGTTAGAGAAATGGCTTTTTTATAAGCTTAGCATAGCATGCCTCTAATCCTAAACAGTTTGTTTGCTTTTGAACACGAGACCGTGGATTAGCAGTCACTTCATATATAGTCCAACATTTCAACCATTAATGTTGACTTTAGGGCTCTTCAAAATAAAATTAAAAAATATTGAAAGAAATGCCTTCAGAATTCTGATATCCTGTACCCATGGGCCATGATATTAAATGTTGATGGCTAGTGGTGCTTATATAATGGTTTGAAAGAAATGCTTTTGTAACCCAAGTCCTTATCTATATTATTTTATATATGTTTTCATTTGTAAATCGTTACTTTGTGCCTTTTTTTCTAAATTAATCCAATATCTATAATATTTTTTTTACTAATTTTTGTTCCTTTAAGATTATAACTTTTTCATTTATTGTTCCCACAGTTCACGTTTATTGGAATCAAAATTGAAAAAACACAAACTAGAAATTAAAAATGAACAAAATATTTTACACAATCAAAATTAAAAAACACAAACTTACATATGACACTATTAAACATCATTGATTGAAGTAAGCAACGTCTGTCTTACTATACAACGTATTAAAGTATCAGAACAACATTACTTTCCCACATTGCTTCCATTAAATTCCATGACAGACTTACAAGTCAGCAAAATTCCAACCATATGTTTGTCTGTGGATTCTCTGTATGACTTCCCGAGTCTACACAAAAACAAGTATCCTCTGCTTCACAATTTCATCACTTGAACATATAATTGCATTGCATTTCTGGAAAGCATACAACCACTCAAGCATTTTCATTTTGTGAGGTTAGAACTTGGACGATGGCTGAGGCTGTCCTCGAAATTGTGCTTGAGAATTCGAACTCACTCATTTAAAAGGAGCTGAGAACGTTTCTCGATTTTGATCAAGACTTCAAGAGGCTGGACAGCTTGTTCACTGCAATGAAGGCTACGCTTGAAGATGCTGAGGAGAAATAATTCTCAGATAGATCTGGAAAGGATTGGCTGCAAAAGCTGAAAGATGCAGCTCATATCTTTGGTGACATCTTGAATAAGTGTGCTTATGAAGCTCTAGGGCCAGAGTACCAAGGAGTCAACTGTGGCGTATTGCATAAGGTACAATGATCTTGCTTATCCTCTTTCCATGTGCTTTTCCATTACAAAATTGCTGAGAGAATGAAGAGGATAAGTGAGATTGAAAGAAATTTCTGAAGAAATGACTAATTTTCATTTGATTGAGAGGGTTCTTGAGAGAGGTGGAGTCACAGAGGGGCACCAAACAAGTTCTTTTATCACCGAACCACAAATCTATGGAAGAGAAGAAGATAATGATGAAATTGTAGACTTTTTGGTTGGGGATGCTTCTCATTCTGAGCCTTTATTAGTCTATACGATTGTGGGTTTGGGATGACTTGCAAAAACAACACTTGCACTGCTCATCTTCTACCATGAGAAGGTAGTCAAACACTTTGAGCTAAGAATTTGGGTGTGTGTTTCAGAAGATTTTAGTGTGAAGAAAATGACAAAAGTTATCACTGAAGCAGCCTCTGGGTGTGCTTGTGAGGATTTGGATTTAATGCCACTACAAAGAAAATTCAAGATCTTCTTCAAAGAAAAGGATATTTGGTTGTTTTAGATGATGTGTGGGATAATGAGCAAAATAATCGGCAAAGGTTGAAAACTGTATTGACTTTTGGAACAAAAGATGCTTCCATGTTGGTCACAACTTGTTTTCAAAAGGTTGCATTAATAATGGGAACAATGTCTATGATGGGCCTCTACAACAGTTTGAAAGGATTTATGTGAGGAGAAAGAAAAGCGCAAAAGTTGGAGAATAACCAATTGATTGTAAAAGCGAACGAAGAAGGGCAGTTTGTTATTAGTGAAGCCACGTGGCAGGCAATGAATGGTGAAGGGGAATTGGGTAATGCGTGTGAAGGATATTCAATTGAGGGGGATGCATTAAAAGGTGAAGGAAACGAACGTGGGAGGATTTTGAAGATTCTTATTGATGAGTTTGTGGCAGAAAAGCATGGTGCTATGAAGCTGGTCTAGGAAAAGCGTTGCTGTTGATTTACCAGGTACCATCATTTTGGAATCAGAGCTTGAGGTCCTTGGAATATCATTTATGGTACGTACCGGAATGGAGAATAGGATTGATGAATTGGGGAGGAGGACGGAGGCACGAGTAGGGGGATTGGAATGGAGATTCAATTAGTTTCAAGAAACGATTATGGTAGCATTGACGCGAATTGAAAACCGAGATGAAGAAGCAGAGGCAAGGAGGAGAAGGGGGAATATGGAGGGCACTCTAGGAAACAGAGGAGGAAATGCTGCAAACAATCTGAGAGATGAAGATCGGGCAAGGAAGATTGAGGTACCTTATTTCATTGGAGAAGACCCTTATGGGTGGCTCTTTAGGGCTGAGCGTTATTTCCGGGTGAATCATATTCTGGTAGAGGAGCAAGTGGGGACGACAACAACATGTTTGAAAGGGAGAGCTCTGAGCTGGTTCCAATGGTGGGAGCCCAGGAACCCATTGGCAAATTGGGGACGACTCAGAGGTGCAGTTCTGGAGAGATTTCACACTTCGAAGTCTGGCAATCCATACGAAGCATTGATGACCTTAAGATAGTTGGAGACAGTGGTGGAATTAAGGGACCAATTTGAGAATCTATCGGTGCCACTTCAAAATGAAGACGATGAGATCTTGAAGGCAACATTCCTAGCAGGCTTAAAGGAGGGTATATAGGCTGAGTTAAGGGTCTATTGTCCTGATGATTTGGGCTAGATGATGAAGATGGCCAACGGATTGAAGAGAAAAAAGCCATATTAGGTTGTGCAAGTATGTGGGCAGGACGAACAGGAGCAAGAAACGAGTCTAATGTTGGCTTTATGGGGCTGACAACTTTGGGAAATAAGAGTGGGGGGAAATAGTCCTTCCTCGAATGTGAGTGTGGGGAGTGTAAACACTAATCAATCTGGAAGCCAAGAAATTGGGGGAACCTCGAACGCTGGGATTTCGTCGACGGCAACTGGTGGTCAAGACGGGAGGAGAAACTCATGTTCCAGGCGACTCACTCAAGAGGAGTATGACGACAATCAAAGACGCAACTTATGCTTCCGCTGTGACGCACCGTATGTACCTGGACACGGGCTCAAATCCATAACTCCAGGTGTTACTGTTAGCGGAAGGGTGAACTGAGGAGATCGACGATGAGGTGAGTGCTGGGGACGGCTGACAACTTGCAGCTGAGTGTTCATAGTGTGATTGGGTATACTTCCAATCGATCTCTGAAGAACAGGGGTGAAGAGTAGGTAGTTGGTGGATATCAGTTAGTCTGTTAGTCGGTTAGAAAAAATAAAAAACTAAAAAGATATAGAGTTGTAATTAGGAAGTTAGACATTTTGTTGCTTAGAACCTTGATCAGTAGAGAAGGGGATAGCCCTCGAGAAGAGTCATCTCCTGATTTCAATACAAAAAAGCTATTTTGTTTCCTATTCTCTATCTCTAACATCTTAGCAGTCAAATTTCAAATTGTATCTGCAAGACTGCAACTCACGCACAATTTCACCACTGCAACTCACACACAATTTCACCACGTAATTAGCAAAGTAGAATATTGACAAATCCCCAATTTCACACACAATTCTTAGCATCTCTTAATAAATGTACAACTTTGAGGCATATGAATATGAAACCGTGGAAGAACACACATGACACACCAGTACAACACACATCAAAGGTACAAAATAAGGGTTGAAGAAGGGTTTCAGTAGAACCTCAACCTCTCAAGAAGAACGAACATGACGAAAGACGGAAGGAGCAAGGAGATCAACGACGATGGAGCAACAAGCGACGGCGGTCGACAATGCAGACACAGACCAACCTCACCAGCGATGACGCGACAGAGCCAGGAGGAAGAAGGGAACGCACGAAAGTGATGAAACAACGCAGTGAAAAATGAAATTCAAACCCTTACCCCCTGCTTTGAAAAATGAAGTTGTTTCGCATATAGTTAGACTCACAAAATCAAAGCTAACTCATGATTTCACTTAGAATTGACCGATTCTACTCCAAAAATGAGTCTACCTCTGATTTAACTTGCGGAGGGGTAGTAAACTCATAAAGTCGAACGAGTTTACGATTTAACTCGCGATTTTGATAACCATGCATGAGAAGTCATTTTGTGATCCGGACTTATCAGCGCAGCTTAAAGTATTTAACTGAACAACATTTAATGGCAGAGGGGCAGAAAAAATGGGTTGCAAAGCTGATGGGATTTGATTTTGAAATTTATTATAAACCTGGTAATGAAATAATGCGGTTGATGCTCTCTCTAGGGTTATGGATTGTAAGGAATTGAACCTAGTAAATAGCCCAGACTTGCAAACTATATCAAAAGATGTGTTGAAGGACCCGATGACTCATAAAATTCTGACAGGGGTGCTTTTAACTGGAGAATCACATCCGGGATACCAGGTGATTAAAGGTTGTTTGTGGTACAAGAATAGACTGGTACTTCCACGGATGTCACCCAATATTTCGAAGCTTATAGAAGAATTCCATGCTTCCCTATGGGGGGGGCATTCAGGAGAGTTGCGTACTTATAAATGGCTTGCTGCAGTGCTGTTTTGGAAGGGTATGAGAAAAGACATTAGTGCTTTTGTTAGACAATGCATTGCTTGCCAACAACAAAAGTATGATAACTTGTTGCCTGCGGGGTTACTTTAGCCCTTACCGGTGCCGGAGAGGATATGGGAAGACCTTTCCATGGACTTTATTGGTGGTTTACCCAAGTCAAATGGAGTGGATACCATCTTGGTGGTAGTGGATCGGTTTTATAAAGATGCACACTTTATGACCTTGAAACACCCTTTTGATGCTCAAGATGTGGCTGCTATGTTTGTGAGGAAGTGGTTAGATTACATGGATTCCCTAGAACTATTGAATCTGACAGAGATCGTGTGTTTGTCAGCAAGTTTTGAGGGGAATTGTTTAAGTTAGCGGGCACGAAACTGAAATTTAGTTCAACTTATCACCCACAATCAGACGATCAAACTGAGGTGGTCAATAGAACATTAGAGACATACTTATGATGTTTTATTAACGGACATCCCAAGGGTTGGGTGAAGTGGTTGCCATGGACTGAGTTTTGGTTCAATTCCTCTTATAACAAGTCTATTAACATGACACCCTTCAAGGCTATTTATGGTTGTGACCCACCCACACCTTTGTGTTTTATTAATGGCAGTTCAAATGGTGGTTCACCAGTGGCTGCTGTTGGTCAATGGTTGGCTGCCAGGGATGCCATTTTAGAGGATCTTCGACAAAAATTATGTCGGGCACAACAGAAAATGAAGACACAAGCTGATAAAGGAATGAGGGAAATTGAACATGCAGTTGGTCAATTAGTGTATCTCAAGATACGGCCATATAAGTTGCATTCCTTGGCTCGCAGGGTGAATCAGAAATTGAGCCCGCAGTTTTATGGTTCGTTTCCTATTGTTGAACATATTTGATTAGTGGCTTATCGTTTAGAGCTTCATTCATATTCAAAAGTGCATCCTATTTTTCATGTTTCGCTACTAAAACCAGCAGTTCATGACTCGGGTCCAGTGTTACAATTACCCCATTGTTTAGCAGAAACCTTGGAATTCCAAGTCCAGGCTGCTATTCTAAAAGTCAAGAAGTTTCTCAATGGCAGAGTTGAGTTGTTAGTGCAGTGGAAGGACCTGCCGGATTGTGATAACTCTTGGGAGGATTTAGCTGAGTTCCAAGAGTAATTCCCCCATTTTCCCCTTGGAGACAAGGTTGCTCTTGATGGAGGGGGTATTGATGGGCCTCTACAGCAGTTTGAAATGATTTATGTGAGGAGAAAGAAGGCCCAAACGTTGGAGAATAACCAATTGATGGTAAAAGCAAATGAAGAATGATAGTTTGTTATTAGTGAAGCCATGTGGCATTCAATGAATGTGAATGGGAAATGGGTAATGCGTGTGAAGGATATTCAGTTGAGGGGAATGCATTAAAAGGTGAAGGAAACGAACGTGGGAGGATATTGAAGATTCTTATTGATGAGTTTGTGGTAGAAGAGCGTGGTGCTCTGAAGCTGGTCCAGGAAAAGCTTTGTTGTTGATTTACCAGGTACCATCAGTCTCCTCATGAATTATCAATGCTATTCGAAAATGATTGTTCGGAATCGTTTAAACACCAAGCCTTTGGACCAAATGAGGTAGAATAGGCTCAGCTTGTCGTCACAGGGAAGGAGATAGTAAAGAAGTGTGGGAGTGTCTCTTGTAGAAAAAACACTTGGAGGTCTTTTACACTTCAAAAGAGAGGAAAAGGAGTGGCTCTTTGTTAAGGACAACAACCTTTGGTGTTTACCACACAATTGAAACTCCATCATGTCTGCCTTGAGATTAAGTTACTTGAACTTGCCAATAAAGCTCAGATAATGTTTTGCTTTTTGTGCAATATTTGGCAAAGATGAAAGAATATGGAAGCAAAATTTAATTGAACTATGGATGGATAATGGATTCATTTCATCTAATGAAATATTGAATGTTGAAGATGTTGGTGATGGCATGTGGCAAAAATTATTTTGGAGATCATTTTTTCAAGATATTGAGAAATATGGATTTGGAAAAGTTGGAAGTTTCATGATGCATGATCTTGTTCATGATCTTGCACAATTTGTTGCATAAGAGATTTGTTATATTCCAACTAATGGTGTAACTACTTTGTTTGATAGAATCCACAATCTCTCATATTACAATACGGGGTCCAATTCAACCCAGTTTGCATCAACTGAAATCCGGCAAAAAATTAAATTAAATACAATTTAATTATTTAATTAGGAAAATGGTGCAAATTCAACAAAATTTGGCAAAATGGGGTCACCAAACACGCCCTGGCAAGGCTTGTTTGGCCCCCTTTTGCCTATATAAGCCCCTGACAATGTCATTTGGTCCATTGCGCCTTCTGCCTAAAAATCGCTCTGCCTTCTCTCTAAAGCTTGGGTCTTGATATCCTCTGAAGCGAAGCCCTGTCAAATTCAAAGCGTTGCTGACAAGTAAGTCGAGTTAACTGATTGTGCTTTGTATTTAGTTTGTTGTATTATTAAATTAGAAAATTGTTAGGATCATATGAACTTGTTAGCGACATATATACTAGGTTAGTGACTACGGATTTAGGTATTCCAGTTTATTTTAGGGTTTGGATTCATAGTGTGTTGTGGTGACGTTTTAAGGTTTAGGTTTAGTGTTGATACTGTGATTAGGGTTTATGGGGTGAGTAGGGTTTAAGTGTTCCGGCTGAGGGTTTAGGTACCGGGGAACACACCTAGGGTTGAATTGTTACGGTGGAAGGGTTTAGGGTGCGTGTGTTGATTAGGGTTTAGGGTTTGCTATACACACCTATGGTTTAGGGTATCTGGCTTAAGTGTGTAGGGTTTATATGGTGATGAGGGGTTAGGTGAGGGGGAACACAACTAGGGTTTAGGGTATCTGTGTTAGGGTTTAAGGCGTATGTGGTGGTTAGGGTGTATGTGTTGGCTTGACTGAACCTAGGGTTTATGGCGCGTGTGTTGATTAGGGTTTAGGGTTTGGTGTACACACCTATGGTTTAGGGTTTCCGGCTTAAGTGTGTAGGGTTTATATGGTGATGAGGGGTTATGTGAGTGGGAACACAACTAGGGTTTATGGGAATCTGTGTGAGGGTTTAAGGCGTAAGTGGTGGTTAGGGTGTATGGGTTGGCGTGACTGGACCTAGGGTTTAGGGGGCATGTGTTGAATAGGGTTTAGGGTTTGGTGTACACACCTATGGTTTAGGGTTTCCGGCTTAAGTGGTTAGGGTTTATATGGTGATGAGGGGTTAGGTGAGTGGGAACACAACTAGGGTTTATGGGAATTTGTGTGAGGGTTTAAGGCGTAAGTGGTGGTTAGGGTGTATGGGTTGGCGTGACTGGACCTAGGGTTTAGGTTGTGTAAACAAGACCACTTCTTTATGACTTTGTGTCTTTGACAATATTGACTTTCTTTCACCATTTGGTGATTTACTGGGACTAGCTACATGTGTAAACAAGACCACTTCTTTCACCATTTGTGTGTTTCTGACGTTTATTTATGTTGATTGTAGGAAATGAGTTCAAGTGATGCAGAGGTTTTTCGTATTGTATTTTTTTTCAATGGAAGGAAAATTCAACGGGAAAAAGGTGTTGTCTTCGAAGGGGAGCAAAGGATGACACAAATCAACCGAAAAGCAACATTGAGTGATTTGCATCAGAAGATACATCCAAAATTGGGTGTGGACGGAAACACTTGTATCACATTGCTGACGGCAAGAATATGGCAACAAGATGAATACATGGGGTTTCCAATACAGGATGATGAAGAATTGGAAATGGTCATTGAAGAATTTTTTAATCAGGCACGGAAGAAATTTTTAGAATTGTATGTGGATTACACTGTAGTTCAGGAAGCTG
>PYAF01000229.1:449062-485738 GCA_007407185.1 Glycine tomentella
CTGGAACACCTAAAACCCTACACACTAACCTAATATATATGTCGCTAACAACTTCATATGATCCTAACAATTTTCTAATTTAAAAATACAACAAACTAAATACAAACCACAATCAGTTAAATGGACTTACTAGTTGACAGCGCTTCAAATTCGGCAGGGCTTCGCTTCAGACAAATCAACACCCAAAATCTAGAGAGAAGGCGCGGATCCTCAAATGTCACTTTCAGGGGGCATATATAGGCAAAAGGGGGCCAAACAAGCCTTGCCAGGGCGTGTTTAAACACGCCTAGGCAGGGCGTGTTTGGTGACCCCATTTTGCCAATTTTTGCTGAAATTGCACCATTTGCCTAATTAAATAATTAATTTGTATTTAATTTATTTTTTGCCCTGAAATCCTTGAGGACCTATCTAATGCAACGGTATAGAGGCCAACCTTTTCCTGACGTATTGAAGTGTTACTCTTTGCAGGTTCTTCACTTAGAAGGAAGTGAAGAATTGTCATCTTTTATTGGTCGTTTAAAACATCTAAGGTACTTGACTCTTGATTATGTTTGGTTTGAAACTCTTCCAGAAGCACTAGGTAACTTGTGGAATTTGCAGATATTAAAATTATACAGTTGATAGTCTCTCAAAAGTTACCTAATAGTTGATACACTTTGTTGCAGCCTATCCGGCCACGACGGGGACGACGATGAAAAAAAGAAGATTAGAAAGTTCCCAAAAAAGGGAAAATTAGAAGGGAGTCGCCACCAACGTTTATTTAAGGAAAACGTCGGAAAACCAAAAGATAAGGCATGATCTATGATTTTAGAGAAAAAGAATTCGGGAGTCATTTACGCACGAGGAAGGTGTAAGCACCCCACGCGTCCGTCACGAAGACGGAAGCCTTTAATCGAGTGTGTTAAAAATAAAGTGACTTTTTAATTATTTGTTTTTCCTTAAGAACATGACTACGCTTGTTGTATTTTTGTTTATTTAGAAAAGAAAAGAAAATTTTTATTTTTTAGAAAAGAGAACATTTTATATTTTTTTAGTTTTTTAGGTCGACAAGGGGTTTGCCCTTACTCCTACGTATCCCCAAGTGCAATGAGGAAATCAGACTTACGTAGTTCTTTGTAAAAAACGCTTGCGTGTTGGATTGATTTTATCCTTTTTTTGAAAGACTTATTTTAATTGCGTGAAAAAGAGTCGTTAAGGCGTTTGACCTTGAAACGACATTAAATTTGAAGAAAAAAGCGGTGAGAATCGCTTAAGGCATTGGACCTTGAAGCCATCTCAAGTAAAATGTAATTTTTGAGAAAAAGGAGAATTAAGTGATCATTTATTTGAGTATTTTTATCTATTTTTAGAAAAATCTTAGATTTGTGGTAAATCCATGAAATCAAGCAAGTCGGAAACCCAGCATGATATTCACAAAATCTATCCACATGTTATTGATACACCACCAAGCAAGTCAGAGACAAAGCATGAAGTGCACAAAAAATACGCGCTTACTAAAGAAAACTAGAGCGGAATTGCAAACGTAAGTGAATAATTGACATAGCAATATGTAATCAAACGAATCAAATTGAAATAGAAAATGATAGAATAGAAGTGGGGAGTACACTTAGTAGTTAGGGATGCATATAGTAACAAAAGGGGGTGCAATCAGCAATGCGTATTAAATTACAAAAATGGGCTAGGCCCAGCAGATATGGGTGCATTTATGAATATAAGGGTGCAAATAGCATTCTGTGCATTGCTCCAAAGTGAGCTAGGCCCAATTGCTGAGGGGTGTACAATTATGGAAAGACAGGTGCAAAAAGCATTACAAAATTCGTAATTGTATTGGCTAGGCCCAAATACTAAAAGGGATGTACTTATTAAATATGTGGCTGCAAAATGTGAGTTATTTTTCTTTTTCTGCCAGTTGGGCTAGGCCCAATTTTAAAACAAGGGGTGAACATATGAAAAGTGAGTGCAAAAAGAATTTCGTTTTTTAGTTGGGCTAGGCCCAATTTATAATAGGGTGAACTTATTAAAAGCGGGGTGCTAAAAGCAATTTTGTTTTTTAGGGTTAAAACCCGGTCGGGTGACCCAGTTCAACCCGTTTTTTCGTCTCCTTCACAACAACTGTGCGAAAAGCTGCACCAAAATAGGGTTTTCCCCTTCCATGGTGGATTCGTGACTTCCTAGGCCACCACCATCGAGGCCGGTGATGGGAAGGCCACCACGGTGTGGCCGGAGGTGCTGGGGTGGTGGTTGGCCGGGAAAAACAAGCTTAATAAAAACTAAAAAAAACCTATGAGGAAGACGATAAAAAATGCAAAAAAAAAAAAACGGAAACAATGATGCACAACAGATTAATAGCAAAGTAAAACAGAGTAAAAAAGTAGAAGCTACAAAAAATCAAGATCAAAAGAAGCAAAAAATAAAAACGAAAATGGAGAAGGGAAGGGGAAGAGGAACGGGGAAGAAGAAGAGAAAAGAAGAGAGGAGGGGAATGAAGGGTCACCTCAGAGACCCCCTCTAATTCTCCTGACGCGATGACAAATGGCGATCTCGGATTGACTCCCTCTTCCTCTCCGAGATCCGTGCGGCTGTGCAATTAATTCCCTCCCTCTGTTGAATTTTTTAGTGCCTCTTATAATGCCACTATTTTGACCTAATGGGCCCTATGGCCCTTTTTCTTCTTTTTTACTCACTATTGCGTTTTTTTGCCTTTTGCTATCTTCTTCTTTTTTTTCTTTTTTTACTATTATTATTTTATTTCTTTTCTTTTATATATATATATTATTATCATTTCTTTTTCTTTTTTACTATTATATGTATATTTATTTATGTATTTTTGTTATCTTTTTTTTAATACTTGCTATTATTTTTTCTATTTCCTTTTTTCCCTTTTTTTTTGTCATCATTTTTTTTTACCCGGACAGAATTAGGATATGACACACTTAAAAGCTCTACAACAACTATCATTGATAGGGTGTGGGAAACTATGAGCTTGCCACCTTAGATAGGGAAGCTGACTTCCCTAAAGAGTTTAATCACGTACTTTGTTGGCAAAGAAAAAGGGTTCCTTTTGTCAGAACTGAGATCCCTGAATCTTAAATGAGGTATTCATATCAAGCATTTGAAAAAAGTGAAAAGTGTAATGGATGCCAAATATTTAACTTATCTAACACGAGTCATGTAAACTACCTATACGAGGGCTGCTATGATGGTGGAGTAGTTTCATGGTGCTAGACTATCTGTCACTCTGCGTGCTGCCAAACCTAATTAGGTTATCAAGGGGGATGGGGAAAACATGTTCTCGTGCCTTTTTGCACTTAGAATTTTGCAATGTTCTAATTTTTTGGCAGAGGAAAGCATTGCTGCAAAGACTGCACTCTAAAAAAAAAAACTACGTATTCCATTGCTCAGATGCTCCACGCTATGCGCAAGTAAGGGATGTAAAATATTTATATTGATCTGAACATGTTAACAAACATAAACAACACATTCAGATCAAACAGCGGAAGCGAAAATAGAAAGATAAATTTCAGAGGTACCTACCTCTAGCCATTGCTATCAACCTTCAAATAATCTTCAGAGTTTTAGTTTTCCAGTCTCTCACTCACTCAAACCTCAAACTCGATGGTGTGTTTTTCTGAAGAGAGGAGTAGGTTTGGTGATCTAAAACAGAGAGTGCCCAGTTCTATTTATAGAGTTCTGTCCATCACAGAACTCAATCTTGAATGGGATAAGATAATTGTTAGTGGATGAACGTGGCCAATAAATGGACCACATACAAAAATGGTTTCCCTAAAAAGATATAGACCGAATATTTAAATATTCTTATCTTTACGGAAGAAAAAAAGTATAAACTAAATATCTAAATATTCATATTTTTATTCCTATCTTTATAAAATATCTTTTTAGAAATAGAAAACCAACATTCTCCCACTTGGTCCATTTAACCCAACATTAGTCATAAGAAGAAACAAAATATACGAGTCATGGCGATAGGTCTTCTAATTAATAGCGAATATTATCTACCATGTACCACAATATATAAAGTCTTTAAATGCTAGCTCTCAACTTAATGAATAAATCATATATTTATTCCAGATCAAAGCTTAATGACATTTCTCAAAGATAAATAAATGAATATGTGCACAAAACTATATGAGAAAATATCAAACTAAATGAGAGTTTCAAAATTAACAATTGTTCTTTCAATAAAATCATATTATGGAACCAAGTCCCATTCGTACTACATGATCCTTAAGATTCTTTGGTGGCATGCCTTTAGTCAAAGGATCGACAATCATCAACTCAGTGCTAATGTGTTCAATGAGCACTTTCTTTTCTTTAAAACGTTCTCTTATGGCTAAGTACTTAATGTCAATGTATTTATTTCGACTTCCACTTTTGTTATTCTTAGCCATGAATACCGCAGCAGAGTTGTCACAGTACAATTTTAATGGCCTAGAAATAGAGTCCATAACTCTAAGCCCAGACACGAAACTCTTCAACCATACACCATGCGAGGTAACCTCAAAACATGAAACAAACTCAGCCTCCATAGTAGAAGTGGCAATCAAGGTCTGCTTGGCACTTCCCCAAGATACAGCTCCACCAGCTAGCATAAAGATATAACCAGATGTTGATTTTTGTGAATCTGAGTAGCCAATCACTTCCAGACAATCAGTCTGTCTGTACATGAGCATGTAATCTTTTGTTCCTTGAAGATATCTCATCACTTTCTTTGTAGCTTTCCAGTGGTCAATGCCTGGATTGCTTTGATATCTTCCCAAAACTCCAAGAGCATATGCAATGTCAGGTCTGGTACAAACCTGAATATACATAAGGCTTCCAACAATTGAAGCATATGGAATATTCTTCATGTGTTCCCGCTCAAAATCATTTTTCGAGCACTGACTCAAATTGAGTTTGTCAGCCTTCATAATGGAAGCTACACTTGGTGAACAATCTTTCATGTTAAACCTCTCTAAAACTTTGTTAATATAGGTCTCTTGAGACAAACCCAAAATGCCTCGAGATCTTTCCAGGGAAGCGGTTACTGTTATAGACCAAGGGGATAGAAATAGAGGGTTCTCTTTCTATACCTCGGAGGTGCCATAGACGTGCGTACATGTGTAAGGGATAGTTCTCGATGGGACGACACGTATGTTAGCTCAGATTTCACTCTGAGGTTGGCGTTGATGAGATTCGCCATGTATGAGGGCATTGAGGGTTCTCTGCCCAGGGCATTGAGGGTTTCTCTGCCATGTGGATTCACGTCGAGGGATTCTCCGCGAGGCGTTGAGGGTTCTCCGCGAGACATTGAGGGTTCTCCATCAGGCATTGAGGGTTTTCTGCCATGTGTATTCGCGTTGAGGGTTCTCCGCGAGGCGTTGAGGGTTCTCCGCCAGGCATTGAGGGTTCTCTGCCATGTATCTGGGCATTGAGGTAGCTCCGCCATCTGTTTGTTATTAGCGTAGAGGTAGCTCCGCTAGGCGTTGAGGCAGTTCCTCCATATGTAGGGAGCAAGATGTTTGCTCATGTGTTTGATGGGACCAGGAGGTCCAGGCCGGGTGGCCAGTATGCTTGAGATACGTCCTAGCAGAGACTTGGACATGTGCTGAGATCTCGAGCAGGATAGCATGGGAGTGATCCATGCATGAGGACAGTCGTTGACTGTGAGCTGAGTGAACAGCTCAGAGACGTGTGCCTGTCGAGGACCGGGATCATCTGGTCTCTAGATGAGAGGGACCAAGTAGTTGATGATCAGAGTAGCGCAACGGTAGTCTGCGATGCCCAGCCACAGGAGTGGTTGTGAGGGCTATGTTATACCAGCAGGATAGCTCTTAGAAGGCACCTGGCTTATGATAAGCTAAGCCTAGTTGGGATGTCTAGAGCGAGAGCTGGTAGATGTTGTCCTTATTAAGGTTCATAAGGACTGGTTGATAGTCATCCAAGGGCCACAGTGATATGTTTGTATCTTGAGGGGATTTCAGATGGCCAGGGATGAGATGGGACATAGCCGTGATGAGGGCTAGTGTCTGACATGTCACTTGGTTAGTGACAGTGATCCGAAGTTATCTCTAGTTTGTGAGATGTTCTTCGGAGGATGTGGAACCCAGCTAAGGCTTCGGCTAGCCTGTCATCCTCAGATTGAGAATCAGATGGAGCGAGCCATCTAGATCCTGGAGGATATGTTATGTGAGCGTCCCTGGGAGCAGGGTACGAGCTGGGATAGATATCTGCCTATAATGGAGTTCCTTGGAACTGATGGCTCACATGTTAGAGGAACATGGCACCTGATAAGGCTCTGTGGAGGCCGATGGTGCAGAACTCCAGTCGATCTGGCAGATATTGAGAAAAAGAACAGTTTCTTGAACCTGGGATGGTTCAGTAGACTCTGGAGCGGATCTGGAGGATCCGAGTTATGTGTTGAAAGCTTCGAGTCAATAGGAAGGATGTGCGATCCTAGACACCTACCCGGATAGTGGTAAGGGGAACCAGAGAGATGTCTGAGGCCGATTCTGGTCTCGGGTGTAGGATGGGCTACGAGGGAGAGGAGGTTCCCTCCCAGTCACTGGATGGCATGAGAGTTGCCATGGGTTCCAGTGGGTGATGTGATGGATTTATCACATATGGATTAGCCCGACGATGATCAGATTGAGAGAATCTGACAGATCCTACACGACCTACGGGGACAAGAAGGTCCAGGATAGGACCAGATCTAGTTTGGATGAGAATTTTGCGAACAAAATTCCTAAAAGGAGGGGTGAATGTAAGGACCCTCTCTGTGGCGCGGGTGGCGCCAAATCCCGCGCTAATGGCGCTGGGATCCTTCAGTAGAAAACCCTAAACAAGGTGCGGCGCGGTTAGCGCCAGAGTTGGCGCTGGGGGCGCCAACTGGGTTAGAAGTGTGGCGCGGATAGCGCGGGGAGTGGCGCGGATCGCGCCATTGGTTCCGCTTGTTCACGCTGTTGGCGTGGAAGCGGCACTGATAGCGCTGGGAATCTTTTAGCAGAGATAAAAACAAGCCTATGTACTACCGGGGGTACATAGGCTAGTTTTGCATGTGGCGCGGATAGTGCGGGACCTGGCGCGGATCGCGCGGGAAGGTCGGTGCAGACTTATAAAGGGGAAGGTCGCGGGTTGGAGGGGAGGAAAATCTTTTTCTTCTTCCTCCCAACCTCCAGCAGCCATGGGAGAGCTTCCCAAGCTCCCATGACCTTGCCTGATGACCCTAAACGCTTCCTTAACCCTTTAATCCCCCTAGAAACCTTGAGAGAGCGAGAATCCTTCCACCTTTTCACCAAAACCTCCAGATTCTGAGAAACCTCCAGAGAGGTGGAGAAAGCTCGAGTTTGGTGAGGAACGACGGTGGTTCAGCCACACCAGGGCTTGGGAGAGCAGCCCAGAGGCCTTCCTCATCAGTTCTGAGGTAAGAAACTTGAGTTTCTCCTATTGTTTGTTAATTGGGGGGTTTTGGGTGAATAGTGACCCATCTGTGATAGGGCTAGAATTAGCTCTGGGTCCAGTTGAGAGAAGTGTTTAGAATGATGTGAGGAGGAAGGATTAGCTTTCAGTTTGTGATTTGGTGACTGTTGGTTTTGGCTCTAGGAGAGGGCATGTGTGACTTGGACTGAGTCACTTGATATGGGACATGCCAGAGCCTTACAAATGGGCTTGTCGTGCCTGAGAGGGCCATGGGAACGGTGTCCTGTGATGTGAACCGTTCAAGCCCTGAGAAACCCAGAGGACTTGGGTCTTTAGAGCTTTTGAGCTCACTGTTGTTGGCTTGTGTTGAGTCTGGAATGACTTTGAGGCCATGGATGGATCTGAGATAGACCATTAAGGGTCTATGGAAGGTTTGTAGAGGATGAGCCTGATGAACCCTAGAGTAGATGACTCAGGTTGAGGGAAAGGACGGTGATTCCTTCCTTGAGGCAGTTGAGGACTGCTTAATGAGCTTGTGCACGTTTGTATGCTTGTATGGTCTGTGATATATGTTTGTATGCCTTGGTAGGGCTGGACACCGTGGGTGTCGGAGGAGTAGACCATCAGACGAGGCTAGAGCTGTGAGGCACGGCTAGCCAGGTAAGCTCATTGTTCTGGGGTTTTCCCCTTATTCTGGTTGCCACCCGATGGGTGATGTATGATATATGTATATGCATGTGTCTGAGCCTGAGAGGCTGATGAACGGTGCTTTGAGTGAATCTCAGACAGTTCTGGATTTATGGAATATGTGACGGCCTAGTGTGTGCTGGGCTGTAATGATGAATCCTAGGATAGACACTGATACAGTGTGAGGGTTATGAGACACCTGATATGGCAGGTGTGAGGCTGTGGGCCTTTTGAGAGAATGCAGATCATGAGATGGTCTGTGATGGAACCTAGAGGATACTAGATGAGTATCAGGCTAGTTGAGGTTTCCTAGCCAGAGGTAGAGTTTGAGGACTCCCTGGAATAGCTGAGATTCCTTAGGAGGTGCCACTGCTCTCCACTTAAGTCCTAAGGACAAATGGAACTGTTTGGATGTTCCTCCTTAGGCAAAGATGTTGAAGTCCTGGACGGCTATTCCCAGGCAGTGTTGATGAAGTCCTGGACGGCTATTCCCAGGCAGTGTATTCCCAGGCAGTGTTTATGAAGTCCTGGACGGCTATTCCCCGGCAGTGTTTATGAAGTCCTGGACGGCTATTCCTAGTCAGTGTTTATGAAGTCCTAGACGGCTATTCCCAGGCAAGTGTTTCTGAAAGTCCTGGAGGGCTATTCCCAGGCAGATGATAGGAGACGGCTATTCCTCCTATTCAGTTACACTAATGTGGGAGATGGCAATTCCTCCCTGGAGATGGCAATTCCTCCTACTTTGAGGCATTGATATAGGAGACGGCTATTCCTCCTATTACTGGACACTGATATAGGAGATGACTATTCCTCCTATTCTGCAGTGTTTAGCCACGGGTGTATGATATGTTATGATAAGTACCTCTGTGAGATAGGCTAGAGAGCCAAGATGAGATATTGATGCCATGATGATGGCTTTGATCTCTGTGGGATGGCTGTGAGAGCCATGACGAGGTGGAATACCTCTGATGCTGAGAGCATCCTATTATGGTCCCAGATGTTTGGGATGTGTGAAAACTAGGATAATGTCCTAGGCTTCGTATGTGTGAGCGAGGATGGTTTCCTTAGCTCTGTTGATATGTTTTGCTTATGCTTGGAGGTGAACCAGGGTTAGGGAGGATTTCTCAGAACCCTGAGTTTACTAAGACGTTTGTCTCACCCTGTGTGGGGTTTGTGGTTTTCAGGTGCTTCTTCTAGAGCAGAGGAACGACCTTAGGGCAGGAGGCCCTGGTGGAGCTGTCAGGCTGGAGAGAGAGCTGCAGTAGGAGAAGACCGAGCAGAGCTTCAAGAGTTGAAGCTGGTCTTTGGTCTCTGTGGAGTTATAGGGTGTGTGTACACCCATAGTACTATACATATTTATATGAGACCGGTTGTGGTCTTATTTTTGAGCATGTATATGTACAGATGTTGTTGTTGTATGAAAGTATGTTTCTTCCTAACTTTTCTGTGTTTAATTTTATGTATCTGCCTATATAGTTGTTTATGTTTTATCTGGATCAGCAGGGGCATGTTTTATGTTCTTTTTTATGTGGTTTTATATTCCATGCATAATGTAATCAAGATAAACGATTTTATCGCTTCCGCACCGCATGTTTTTAACGCTGATAGCGTGATACGAATATCATTGATGATAACATACCGGAGACGTCCGGGATGTTACAGTAAATCCTTATCATTAATTGCAAGTAAAATATCATCCACGTATAACACAAGAAAACAAGTCTTACTCCCACTGACCTTTTGGTATATACATTGATCCATGATGTTATCTTCAAAATCGAATGAAGTGATGACCTCATGAAATTTTAAATACCATTGGCGGGACGCTTGTTTCAATCCATAGATGGATTTATTAAGCTTGCAAACCAAGTGCTCTTTATCACTAGAGGAGAATCCTTCAGGTTGTTTTATGTAAACCTCTTCCTCTAAATGACCATTAAGGAATGTTGTTTTCATATCCATTTGATGTAACTCAAAGTCAAAATGAGCTACTAATGCCATAATTACCCGAAAAGAATCTTTCTTAGATACAGGAGAAAAAGTCTCCTTGTGGTTAATTCCTTCTCTTTGAGTGAAACCTTTGGCAACAAGTCTTGCCTTATGTCTCTCAACGTTGCCTTGTGAGTCTTTCTTTGTTTTAAAAAACCCATCTACATCCAATGGCTTTTACACTATTAGGCAACTCAACGAGATCCCAGACTTGATTAGATGCCATGGAATCCATCTCATCTTTCATAGCATTGTACCATAAGTTTGATTCCTTAGAACTCATGGCCTATGAAAATGATTCAGGATCATTTGTGGCTCCAATGTTATAATCTGATTCTTGCAGATACACCACATAATCACTAGGAATTGCTGACCTTTTGACGCTAGTAGACCTTCTTAATATTGCTTCATTATCTTCTTGAGGAACTTGTTGTTCCTCATTAGCAACTAGATCTATAGGGTCATTTTCAACAGTTTGTGGATTTTCAATTATTGGTTGTCTAACACCCATTTGAGCTTGAGGGGTGTGCTTGACAATCAATCTTTCACCTAAGCCAGAGGGTTGGGCTTCATAGTGATCATTTTCAGGAGTAATATCCTGAAATTGACCACTCCCACTGATCAAGTCATTCTCAAGAAATTTTGCATTTCTTGATTCCATAATCCTGGTGCTATGTGATGGACAATAGAATCTATACCCTTTAGACCTTTCGGCATATCCAATGAAATACCCACTAATAGTCATTGGGTCTAGTTTCTTTTCTTGTGGATTATAAATTCTTACTTCAGACGGGCATCCCTAAACACGCATATGTCGCAAACTCGGTTTCCAACCTTTGAATAACTCAAAAGGCATCTTGGAGACAGCCTTGGTTGGAACTCGGTTTAATATATACACTGCCGTCTTTAATGTTTTAGTCCACAATGATTTAGGATGCTTGGAACTACTAAGCATACTTCGCATCATGTGTATTAATGTTCGGTTTCTTCTTTCTGCTACACCATTCTGATCCAGAGAACCAAGCATAGTGTATTGGGCAACAATCCCATGTTCTTGAAGAAACTTCGCAAATAGACCATGTGCTTGTCCATTTTCCGTGTATCTACCATAGTATTCACCACCTCTATCAGATCTCACGATTTTAATTTGCTTTTCACATTGTTTCTCTACTTCGGCCTTGAAAACTTTAAAGGCATCTAAAGCTTCATCTTTAGAACGAACTAAGTAGAGATACATATATCGTAAAAATCATCAATGAAAGTGATAAAATATTTCGGATTACTTGCATCTATATCTGGACAACAAATATCTGTATGTATAATTTCTAATAGATTTGAGCTCCTCTTTGCACCCTTCTTAGACTTGTTAGTTTGCTTACCCTTAATGCAATCTATACAAGTACAAAATCAGCAAAATCCAAAGTACTTAGTACCCCTTTATTTACTAATCTCTTAATTCTCTCGATAGAGATGTGTCCTAATCTTCGATGCCACAACATAGAGGATTCCTCATTCATAACACATCGTTTTAACCCGATAGAAACATGCATAGAATTATAAGCAACATTATTTTGCAATTCAATAAAGTAAAGTCCATCAAGTAATGTACCGGAACCAATAATTCCAGATTTATTAATTAAAGTATAAACCAGAATTCGAAAAATTAAAGGAAAAACCAAATGGTACAAGTCTTGATACATAAATTAAGTTCTTAGAAAAACTTGGAACATAAAATATCTTGTCTAAATGAAAAATAAATCCGCTGCTTAAAACTAAATTGCATGTCCCAATGGCTTCCACATGTGAGCTCATCTTATCTCTTGAATAGATGTACTGCTCACTTCCTACTGGCTTCCTTAGGTTTTCCATACCCTGCAAGGTATTAGAAACATGGATTGTAGAACCAGAATCAATCCACCATGTGTTATGATTAACATTAACCATATGAGATTCATAACAAACAAAATAAATGGAGTACCTTTCTTATCAAGCCAGTTCTTAAACTTTGAGCAGTCTTTCTTCATGTGTCCCTTCATCTTACAGAAGAAACACTTTAACTCTTTCTTAATGACTGACTGAGCAGGAATCTTGCCCTTATTCTTGGCTTGATCCCCTTTCTTCTTTCCCTGAGCAGTCATGTATACCTTTTCACCCTCTTCCATTATCAACATTTCTTCTTCTTGAACACACATAGTCAATAGTTCATTAATTGAACACTTATCCTTATGTGTGTTATAGGAGATTTTGAAAGGGGCATACTGCATAGGTAAAATACATAAAATGTAGTGTACTAGGAAAGAATCTGACATGGTAACTTCCAAATTTCTCAGTTGAGCCACTATATCCCTCATGCGCATGATGTGATCACGCACTCCTTTTATCCCATCGAGCTTTAAGGATGAAAATTGCATTATAAGGGTGTTGGCAAGGGCCTCATCAGATGTAACAAATTGATCATCAATGGCCTTCAAAAGATCCTTGACTTTTTCATGTTGATCAACAGAATTATGGATACTAGCAGATATATAAGTCTTTATGAACATCACAGAGAGAAGATTAGATTTCTCCCATTTTTCATAAAGATTAATATCATCTGGAGTGCTAGTTTCATTAATACCCGGTGGTTCAGTTTTCCTAATAGCATAGTCAATATCCATTCAACCTAAATGAAGAAGAATTCTCTCCCTCCAAACCTTATAATTGTCCCCTTTTAATTCAAGAATTTCACACTTAATATCAGAAATGTTTCCAAATTGATTAACTGAAATTCAAACATACATTTTCAGTATTCATAATTTGAGACTAAATAAATATAATGTTTTTACCATTGTAAAACATGTATTATGAACCTAGTGACATAAAACTTGTCTGTGGGCTAAAGTCCTACTCATATTAGATTCAAACTTATGATAAAACTATCAAATTATAATAATTATTCTTCTTAATTCCTGTGGGTAAATTAAGAAATATAACTTGATATTTTATCCTAATTAATCATATAAATATAATAAAATTTCTGTGGATAGATTTTATTACATTACATACGATTAATCACAATTAATGTTTTAAATGTGATTTTAACACTTAATATATAAGTCTAATCAATCAAAGATGTTGTGGCTATTTTCTAATCAATTAACTTATATTAATCGCTTAACATTAATTAATTCTTAATAAGAGCTAAATAATTGCATAACATCCTTAATAATGCAAATAAATTGGAATAACATTGCATATAGTTATTCAATAAGCTCATTAATATTAATGTGAATAAATTATTTAACATAGTATTGTATATTTAAACAAATACCATAAATAAACATACAATTTAAATAATTTAAACACATAACTCATAACCCAAACAATTTATTACATAAATAAAATAATTATGAGCAATTTTAATTAATAATTAATTATATTAGTAATCAAAAACATTAAGATATCTTATAAAACTTAAATAGTAAAAGGCACATATATGGCTGGCAGCATACAAACCATCTTCCTTATGGGGATTTTAGGATATCTTATAAAACTTAAATAGTAAAAGGTCCTCCAAAAAATTTGAACAGCAACGTGGACGGACTAAAAGCCAACCATAGGCCTTTTAGGAATTTATTTAATATAAATTGGTCAAGACATGACCCACCATAAAGATAAGAATAAAAATAAATCACGGAAAAGGAAACAAACTCAGAAGGAAAAAACTAAACGCGGGACAATTATTAATGAAGCAAAAAACCATCGTCTTCAACCACAGTAAACCCGCATAAAAATCCGATAGTTTATTTTAAATAGTGAAATTTATATTTTAATTCACATAAAGCTTAGAAATTTAATTTTTCATATGATTCTCAGGCTTCTTAATAATTAAAACGTTCAAATAAAATACTCATATTTCAATAAAACAATATTTAAAAAATATGAGTGTAAAAAAAAAAAAAGTAAAGCAGAGGCAAAAACGGACTCTGGTACCAAATGTAAAACATTTTTATTAATCTGAACATATTAACAAACATAAACAACACATTCAGATCAAACAACGGAAGCGAAAATAGAAAGATAAATTTCAGAGGTACCTACCTCCAGCTATTACTATCAACCTTCAAATAACTTTCAAAGTTTTAGTTTTCCCGTCCCTCATTCACTCAAACCTCAAACTCGATGGTGTGTTTTTCTAAAGAGAAGAGTAGGCTTGGTGATCTAAAATAGAGAGTGCCCAACTCTATTTATAGAGTTCTGTCCATCACAGCTCTAAACGTGACCAATAAATGGACCACATACAGAAACGGTTTCCCTAAAAAGATATAGACTGAATATTTAAATATTCTTATCTTTATGGAATAAAAGATATAAACTGAATATCTAAATATTTCTATTTTTATTCCTATCTTTATGAAATATTTTTTTAGAAACAGAAAACCAACCGGAGGGATATTGTACGCAGTCTTAATCTTGCATATGCAAAGAGACTCTTTTCGGATTCTAATCCATGACCAACAAGTCACCAAGACATAACTTTACCATTGTGTCAGGGCTCGTTCTCAAAAAACTAGAGTACCCTATTGCCCAGAGACTCCACGTTATGCACAGATAAGAGGGAGAGATATTGAAATTTCGACATGTCATAAGTTGAATGTGTTGGCAGGTTTTCAATGCCTAACGTGTCTAGAGGATTTGAGCATTGCAAAATGCAGAGAGGTGAAAGGTTTACATGAGGCTTTATAACATATGGCTGCCTTGCAATCATTACTATTAAAGGATCTTCCAAACCTAGAATCCTTGTTTGATTGCTTTGGAAACCTTCCCTTACTTCGCAGAATGGTTCTATATAATTGGTCCAAGTTGAGGTGTCTTCCAACGAGCCTAAGCCATAGCAATCTGCAATATGTGTATTGAAGGCTGCCATGAGTTAGAGAAGCGATGTGAGAAGGAAACAGGAGAGGATTAACCAAAAATAGCTCACATTCCAGCAATTCATTCGAGATGGGATTTTTACTCATTCATTTGAAATGGGATTATTACCCATAAGGTATATTGTAGATTGTATATTCCCATTCCTTTCTTCATACATATATCTACAAATAATGTTCCCCTTCCATACCCGAGTTTTAAAATCTTATAGTAAACCATAGGAAGAGCATAGTTTTTAAAATTTAAGGAATCAAATTTGTTATTTTCACCAAATTTTAGGATTTGTCCTCTAATTCATTCCATATATATCGGTTTTCTTTCTTTTTTTTTTTTTTTATTATTATTATTATTATTATTTGTCACCTCCCCAATCCTAATGTAACATTAAAAAAATAGTTTAAATTGCTCAAGTCATCTGCTATACTGCACATTGTGTTTAATTCTAATACTGAAAATTATCCTTCCTTATGATCAGAACTCTCACCACCTTGAGATCCAAATATTGAAACTTTTTGCAGGCCATGTTTGAAGATTTCGGCCGGTGTTTCTTCCTTTCATTTAAGCTCACAATATTGAAGTTTGGTATGATATGCTTTGACAAACATGTAGCTGTACAATGTTCAGATATTTGTATTATTTGCCCTTGTTTATTTGACTTCTCACGGTCTTTTTATCAATGTATTATTAAGCAGATTTGCATTATTTGCTGTCTCCATTTCAGCATAAAAAAGTTGAGGTCTTGTGTTTGTGTATCTTAGACTGTTAACTTCACCAGGACTGGTTGGTGGGCTTGTTAATGAAAATAGAGAATTTTCTCTTCCATATTCAGTGCTTTCAAGATTTACAATTTTCATATTCTCAAAAGTTTATTTGATCCTTTTTATTCTATGATTAGCGACTGCTAAGAATGGCTGAAAATTCTCTCATTAGTTGGCTCATAGACCAGACTCAATTATTTTCATTCACCTGGATGATCCAACTTCATTAAATGCTTATCATTATATAGTTTCTACCCTGATTTAAAGCTCTCTTGCATTTATTGGTATAGGAAAACTCTCTACAACAAGCATAAAGAGCTATTCCTCATTTAGCATTTAGATAGGAAAGAGAATGGCCGCACTAACAAGAAAAAGAATGAGACATCTAAGGTCATCTTTGTTTGGTAACATCTAATAGAACATGTTGAACATAAGTAAAAATAGAAACCCAGCTTATACATTCCAGCAGTGGCAGGGGCATGAATTTTATTGAGGGGCGAACATAAAAAAAACTATATCACAAATAAAATTACTTTGAAGACAATACAAACCTAATATAAAAAAACTATTACAGAAATTAAAATCGCTTCACTTAATTCTTACTTTACGTGTTTTCATATTGTTAAAATCATCTATAATTGAATCCGTACTAAAACTCAACAATTTCTTTTTCAATGTATGTAATCAAATAATCATCAAGAAATTGGTCTTCCATTCTATTTCAAAGTCTGGTATTGATTATCTTCATAGCTGAGAAAGATCTTTCAGTAGTTGTTGTAGAAACTGGAAGAGTGAGTACAAGTGTAATCACTCTATCAATAAGAGGGTAAATGATGGACTTTCCAGTTCTTACTAGCCCTTGACATAATTCAGATGTAGTTGATAAATTAATCAAATCTGGATGTTTAGGAATGTCAAGCTCAAAATGTTGTAACTCCATCCTCAAATGCAATTTTTCCTGTTCTGTGAAATCTCTAGAATAAAATTTATCAACAAGTTTGCAAATATCATCATTGTTAAATGACTTGTACTTGTTTCTTGGATCTAAAGTCATGCTCAAAGCAAGTAATTCAACAATATTATCATTGAACCTGCTATTTAATTCTTGTAATTGATAATCAATTGTAGCACAAAAGATATTTACCTTATAAAATTTTTCAGTAGAAAAATCACCTTGTTCATTTCAAGCATGACCTCTCCTTCAAACATATTTTGCACTCGTATCTGGAATGTCAATGTCATGTTTTATGCAAAATTCTTGAACATGAACCAAGAAAGCATCCCAACCTGTCTCTCTTAATTTCTGAAGTAATTCTTTTGTAGCTTAAACCAAATGTAAAGCATTTGAAATATCTTGAAACTTTCATTGCAAAGCTTGATAAAAGACTTCAGTAATACCCATAATTTCCTTCATAAGGTGCAATATGATGACAAAATCAAAAGATGTCAATGATGAGTATGCATTATCTGCATCTCCACGATGCGATGTTGTCTTTTCTTCATTAGAAATATTTTCAAGAACTTCACATACTTCTTTAAACATTTTAAACAAACTATTTATTGAATTGTAATGAGAACCGAAACAATAGTTTATGTTTTTTTTTTATTTCGTTTCAAATTTAACAAAAACAAGTTCAGCCCAACATGATAGGGAGTGAATGTGTAAAAACAAGGGGCGCAAATAGTAGTTTATTTTATTTTAGAAGAATAACAACAACAAGAAGAAAGAGAAAAAGAGGGAAAAATAAAGGAATGAGGGAATACCTGAAACTCGAGGAAATACTTGAAACTCTTCTCTTTCACTGATTTACCAAATGAAATAATTTTTTTGACTCTGTTCTCTTGGGATTTGTGTTTCCTTTTTCTCCTTTATGTCCATACCTCTTTCTTTTATGGTGTTTTTTCTCCATCTTTCTCTTTATTATTTCCTTTTTATTATTAATTTTTTTTCTGTTTTATCATCTTCCCTTCCTTTTTTTCTTTTTATGTTATCTCTTTTTTCCCATTTTATTTCCTTTTTTATATATTTTTTTCTCTTTTCTTTTTTTTTTCTTTTTTTTATCTACGTTTTCTTTATATTTTTTTTATTTCCCCTTTTACTTTTTTTTAATATTTTTTCTTTCCTCTTTTTCTTTTTTCTTTTATTTTCATTTATTTTTATTAATTTTTTTATTAGTTCCGCCTCTGCATTCCAGATGGTTTTGTAATAAAGAACAAAACATTATATGTAGGTACTAATTCGCAAAGCTAATTGTTAAGTTACTGTTTCTGTTATTTTAGGTTTAAATAACATTTTGGTTCCTATAAAATACGCCCCTTTTGGTTTTGTTTTAGTCCCTGTAAAAATTATTTCATGAAATTTTACTACCTGACTACCCCCTTTTCAGTACCAACTAGAAATTCTGTAGCAAAACATTGGCAGCACCAACTAGAAATTCTTATTCCGATATGTTTAGACTGTTAGCATTGATTTCTGTTATCTTCATATTCTTTTGCTACTTTATGGTTTTAACTCCAAATTTCTATTATGAGTGCTTCTCAAAATAGTTCACTAAGCAGCACATGGTAGTTCAGGTAAAAACTTGTTCACAACACATGTAATAATATATATTGATCACACACCACCAGTACAAGATTAAATATTATACATCACACATCACATATACCAATATTCACTCAGACATGTATATATTTTAGACATGGCTCTTGATGGAGGAACTGTATCCACTCTGGCCATCATAGTACCTAGACCACAGCATAACACCCCCATATTTGGAAGAGCCCTTAATTGCTGGAAGCACTTTGGAAGTAAGATCATTCACATCAATGAATCCACTGCCTGCTGCCTCAGGGGAAGCTGGTAGCCCCAAGAAGATCTTGTTGGCTGGAATATCTGAAGTCCACTGCTTCCATGCATCTTCAAGGTTGGTAACATCACTAGAGTATTGGCATGGAGGGTTGTTGTAGAATTGGACCCAAACATTGTCAAAAAGACCTGCAAAAATTATCAGTTGACACCTTATGTTATTTGATACCTAGTGAGAAAGAGAGGAGAGAAATGTATATATGATAAGTACTAATAACATGAGACAAAACCTACGTACAGTTCCTTATTAGGTGTTGTTTGTACCGTTCTCCAATCACAATTGGAGTTTGACCTCAATAATATGCATAATCTTTTAATACAAATTTTTATAAATCATATTACTGAGATGTAACTTCAGTTTTAATTGGCAAACAACACAAATACACCTATAAAATTGTATCTAAATGTTGTCCGATGATATGATAAGAAGAGAGAAATAGAAAGACATGATAGGTATTTATAATTAAAGGGTGTCCATATATCATTATTTGTATACCTGTCTTGAGGGCATTGCCTATCCAAGAATCAGGAAAAGGGCATTGAGGGGCTGCAGTCAAGTACACTTTTCTTCCCTTGTTGATGTACCCTTTGAGGTACCTTGCAAGATCATCCCAATACAAGTTTGATCCTCCTTCGATGTCAAAGTCAATGCCGTCAAGAACCGCGGGTCCAAGAGGGCGAGAAGGAGAGCTTCCCCCCAAGAAATTGTTCCAAAGGTAAGTAGCCACTTGCCTTGCATCCTGAGGGGATGCAAGGGAGTAGCTACCAGCACCTCCTCCCAAAGACAACAAAACTTTTATCCCTTTGGCTTGGCAAGATTTGATCTCAGAGCTCAACTTGGTGCAACCATTACTATAGGGATCACAATGGCCAGCAAGGTTTATCATTGGAGTTTGGCCATTGCCAAATGTTGGCAAAAAGGCCAAAATGGCATATTCATAGTTCCCTGTGGCACATGTCTCTGCTAGTGTGCCTTCATTGCCATTCTGGCCCCAGTAGATTGCAATGCTGCCAGCATTTGAACCCCTTGCTAGTGCCAACAGTGCCAAGGTGATGAATAAGAGTGAGGTTGCCAAGTTTGTCATTTCTAAGTAGCAAGCAAGGTCTATTGAAGTGTATGTCAATGAACTTGAGCTATTTTCTTTTGCTGATTGTTGCTGCTAAGATAAAGGCTTTTTATATGGATTGGAAGTCACTTCATCTCATATACAGTCCAACATTTCAATCATTGATGTTGATCTTAGGGAAGAACACCGTGCAAATTAGCCAACATCTATATACTTTTCTACTTTTCTTTCCACTTAGCTTTTGCAAAACAATCATTACACCAGTCAAATGCAACTGAGGGTGGTATAATTTTTTTAAAAAAATTATTTGCTACTTCAGGGGTGGACTTACAATTATATATGCAAAGAAATGGTTCATCTATGAATCTACCAATTTTTGGTTTTTTGCTTTCGTATCTATCAATATTCTCATGTTCCACTGTTATTTTGTTTGGAAAAAAAATCAGGAAAAGTGCTTTTTTTTTATAACTAGAAACACGTTTAACATTTTGTAAATAATAATTTTAAAAAATAAAATTAGTTTTTTAAAATTTTTCTTGAGTTAAAAAAGTTTCTTAAAGTAATAAGATATAATATACATTTTTTAAGCTCTCCTTGTAACTATATATATATATATATATATATATATATATATATATATATATATAGAATTTGAACTTATCCGAGTCACATTTAAATATTTGGGGAATTTGCTAATTTTTGTAGGCATTCTAAAATAGTGACGTGTGTGTGTGACCCACATGCTAAATGATTATACTTCAACTTTAACGGACATAACAGTGATCATCTGGGAAATCTTTGAATGATAATTTGGATACAGAAACTTGATATCTTCTTTTCCTTCCTTGTTCCACCCGCACCATAAATATATATAGCAGTAAATAACAGACTGATGGGAAAACTAAACAAAAAAATTTAAAAGGAACCAAATGGTATTCACAAATTTTGTACGAACTATGTGGCAATTATTGCGATTCACCTATAATAACAAGGAAAATGCTGGTGTAAAATAAAACAAGGAAAATGCTAAATGAAAAGCGACAAGGCACAAAAATAGACAAATCATTGATTGGTTAGTATTTTATATTTAATCACCCTTTGATCTCCTTTAAAATATAATACAACATTTTTAGAGATCTTAAGACTTCAGGTTAAGTAGGAAAAATTCAGGTTTTGAAATCAATTAATATTCATTCGTTGGTGGGCTAAAGAAAATATTCAGCTGTTGTTTTCATCCCAATGTTAATTAATAATAAACAAACGTGTATGTTATTTGGGTAATCACGCAGTCATAATTTAAAATCATTGAAATGTTAGAACTAAGTGATAATCAAGCAATCAAGGGCAATGTTTCGCACTATATGACCATAGTGATTAGTTACCCTTGAGGAATGCAGTGAGAAAAATGAAAATATTAAGCCTGATTTTATACCCTTGACCACCACTAGCCAGCTTCAACAGAGATCAAAATCACCTTGGACCATATTACAACTCAGAATATTACAGAGAAAAAAATAGCAATACTATTTTACTTACAAAGAAACTTATCAATACTTTAAAATTTTCAAAAAGTGGAAAAAAAAAAAAAAGGGAAAACAGTTCTTCCATATACATATATAGACCCTCTTCCATTTGCTAGTGAGAATTATGACAAGGCAAATAATGAAGAAACCATAGTAAGTGATGCTCTAGTATCAACTGATGATAGAACTGCAGATAGCATGCTTATGGTCGGTGATAAACATATTTTGTTCTTGGATCCACAACGAGACCTTTTCCTCCATTCACTTCTAAGTCATGCCTTTGAAAATAGAAGTACAAAATGAATGAGAACCTATAATCTAAAGTACATTTACTTCTAAGTCTCGCCTTTTTATTTAATTGTAATTTCCAATAAATTTAAACCAAAGTGTATTGCTGATGTATAATAGCATTATGAAAAGGAACAAATGATTATAAATATAACACTTGAAAACATAGACTCAACTGAAAGACGAAATCTGGGATGGTCAATTGTTCACGGGATATGTATCTGAAGAGCTGTAGTAGTCTATCAACATATACCACTTTCTTCCAAACCTAAAAGTTAATCGCCAATGATAATAACATATATAAGATGTCCTTAAATAGGTTCAAATCTGTTATTAAAATCCAATTCATAACACACCACATTGTTGACAAGCAACTGAAGTGCAAATACTGTCAATTTTAGTCCAAGGGTTGGGTGGAGGACATATATTGCCTGTACGTATGAGATTCAGAGATCAGAACAAAGACTACAAAGGCATAACAGTATACATTTAAGGAAACAGAAATGTTGCATACATGCAGGTTGTGCTGGTGCTTCCGTCCAAGTATTTGTTGAAATCTTTTCATCCAACCTAGGTCTGGCTGCCTATTTATACAAAAACAGGGTGGAGAAAGGTGAATGGCGATCATCGAAACCATACTACTGAGCATTGAATACAAATCCGGAGCAACCAATGATAGGGGCAACTTATAAATAAACAGTTTCACAACACGGCCAGCTTATGTAGTATATTCTTAACCCACCATCAAAGCACAATTGTCTTCCTATGTATTTCTTTATTCAAGTATGCTTCACCTCAGTGACATGAATTGATTATAGAACAACTTTCCCAAACACTTTCACCTTGCCTGTCTTAAGTTTTATTTCACAAAAATCTACAACTTAAACAGGCAAATCTGCTATCATAAAAACAATGAAGTCAAATTTAACAGAAAAATCCACCCTTGACAAAGGAGCATATATCGATTATCAAGAGCCACAATACATAAATCAAAATTGCCAGATTTTAATAAGGTATGTACCAAGATTTAGTAACATCAAACAAATATGCAGAACCAACCACAACAAAGGTACATAACTACATATAGTAAAGTAACTTCAAAATTCCATGTCACGCGTGGAAAATGATCAACCAGATGTTTCCAGCAACTATAAAAGTACTGTTGATACAATGTGAGATGTTTGGCAATTAAATACTATACAAGCTCAAACAAAAATGTTCAGATATATTTACCAACGCCGACAGTTGAATTTCCAGTTTCCTTTTTTCTAATTGAGTAAACGTGAATTTAAAGAATTTTATAAATGAAAGCATCTTTTATTTACGAAATCAAATAATTCACATAATATAACTAGTTCGCTAATTCAGGTCTACAGTTAGCTCATTCCTATTACAGATCCAAAAAATTTTCAAAGACAACCCATAGCGTATTTCATACCTCTAAAACAGAAAAGAAATAGACCAATCTGTAAATCCTAGAATTCCATTATTTAACACTTACATCTGCAGAGATGAAGCAGAGTGAAAGTATACAATAGTATAAGGCTTCTGCATTATAGGTTCAAACTCCTGAAATTTAAAACCAAGACGATTTTCAGTATCAAATCCAGATCGGCCAACTGTTCTCGGATAGCACCCGCTCCACTTGAAATTTCTCGATTCAAAAAGTGAACAGCATAAGCCAAAAGGATAAGGATTAAAACTTATGGTCATAAATGAGTTTCAAGAGAAGTACGCATTCCCAGCATTTAAGATAAATTATAATAGCTGCACTTGTGCTTGTCAGCAGAAAAATATGTCAAGCTGAAGGATATAACTGAGTCACCTTCACCACATAAAGCACAAATCGCTCCAGATCAAGACATCTAAGCAAAAAGTGAGCCCCCACAACAACCATGACAGGACGACCCTCACTGTCTACCCCTCCACGATAGCTGAAAAACATAAATACTTCTGAAATTAAATGTAAATATCAATCTGAACACATGCATGGAATCTTCTTTTTGATTGGTTAAAGAAATATAAGAATACCAGAAAATTTTAAAGAGCATAAAACTTTGTTATTTGCTGTGGTTGAAATCTTATAGAAATTATATATTATCCGGAAACAACATTTTTCTTTTCTCTTCTGCAAAATAAAATCTGTATCATCAATATTGCAGGACCATCTTACTATTACTGCACCACAAAATATATCTTCAAGTTAGTTGTTGAAAAGACTGAAAAGGATTGAAGAATTTACAACCCCAATGTTCAGTTTTCTCTTGTCCAATGGAATAAATTTCTCAACCCAGAAATTTTACAAACATTATCAACTGAATTTCATTAATCCTGTTAGAATTAAGCATGTGTATATTGAGTAGTGCTAATACTAGCTATTACCTTCTCATTTGTGATTTCTGCTGATTAGCACTAATTTAGGAGATGATTCCTTTTATGATTAATAATACTATTCATAATACAAATATGAACATGTACAGACTGGTTAGCCACACATTTTTGCTTTTGAAATAGATGGATACTTACACAACTTTCATCTCTGTAATTTCAGACAAATTTAAGGATTTTGCTTTTGAAAGATATCTAGAGTGCAGAGAATATTCTTCAGCGGCAGACAGTGGAGGTCCACCTAAGTCACCAAATCCAAGCAAGTTAGCAAAATTCCAGCCACTTTGTGCTTGAACAGTTTTCTCCCACTGCTCTAGACGTCTTTCATCAGGGTCTTTAATCAAAGACATGAAGGCAGGATCCAGATATGTATCAAAATATGATGAAGTCCTGTAAAAGCCACATTAATCAGGAAAACTCTACAAGTAAAATTATAAAAATGGATAATGCATGTTTAGACAAGTAAAACGAAAAACCTTCAAGAAAATAAAACTAATGGTAATTAATACTGTGGAATACAAACATAAAGCCACAACAAGAGTGATTTCTAAGTGCTTGCTTGATTTATACCATAAAAATGTTTGAGGAAACGGAGAAGTAATTTTTGGCTATTTTTTTATCATATACATTTAGTACAGCTGAAGGGGCATTCAAAAAAGTAATAAATCCGTGTCTGTTGATAATGCTTAACAGTTTGTTCACAAGGTGAAGCAGTGTAGCATTGCAAAATTGCAACAGCATATTTAGATTATTGACCAAACCATATTTTGGTCTGACATCTGCTTTAATTCTTACTTTGGTCCTTGACATTTCATTTTTTTCACTTTAGTCCAGGGACGGATCCAGAAACCTATTGGGGGGGATTTTTATTTTTCTTTTGTAATTGTTTAAATGTTTAACTTTTAATAAGTCATAATTTTTTAAAAAATATTTACTATTTTTACATATAAAATTGAAACTAATCTTTATTTAAATGATAATTACCTTAACTGTTATCATAAAAACAACAAACACACAATTAGTTTTATATAAATTTATTCTAGTTATCACCTTAAACATTACAGTATTAATAACAAACACAACTAATTTCACACTAACTAACCTTAATGATTATTATAATTATTATAATAATAACATGGATAATTAATGTTACACAATTTTACATTAACTAACTTAAAAAGCATATATCTATGTACATGAGAAGTGTCAAGGAATGGGGGGCTCGGGTCCCTGCCTACCCCCCTCTCCACCCATCCCTGCTTTAGTCCCTAACATTTATACGTTCCAATTTAGTCACTCTACCTACTTGTCATCTAATAAACAAAAATGCCTGTTAGAATATCTTAGATTATCCGTTAGGATTACTTTCCCTGTTTCCTTACTATCTCTTGTGATTGGTTTCCATATTTTGTTATCCCATGATTTGTTTCCTCTTTTAGTTAGGATAATGAGCAAGGGTTAATGCTTTAGGTTTTGTGAATAAATCAACACATGGTAATACATTTAAATTTAAATACATTATAAAATATTATACAAAGTATCTTTTTCTCTCTATTCTCTCCCTCAATACCTAAAACCATGTAATTTCAACAATGCTAACATATCACTATTAGAGATGACATGACATCAGCAGCAAATGTGACAGTCGATAGAATGACTAGATGAAAACATCTAAAACAACATTGTTTCATTTGTAAATTACCATTTGAAGAGGAAAAAAAACTCATCCCACATAACAAATGACAAGTGAAGAATGAAACAATGTGGTTTTAGATGTACTAATCGAGATATATCTGTCAAACTGTCATGTCAATCATAATGGTGGCACATTATTTCTAATAGTGAGTCCTAGATAACTAGTATATTGATAGATGGACTAAATAAAGTAAACTTATAAATTATATGGACTAATATAGGGTCCTAGTCTAGATTGTTACGTTAGATTCTGTAAATTCTACTATTTATCTATGTTTAGAATGGTAATGCACATTCAAGTATTTGTACATAGCAGAGCGCACTGAGACATCTAGAAAGAAACATAAATATATGCAAAAATCTTGTATTAAAATTTACTAACCTGCGAACTGAACCAACATCACTAACAGGAAGATCAACAGGAGCTTTAGCAGGTTTTGATTCTTTTGAAACCCTTTGTTTAGGCAAAGGCTTTATTCTGATTTTACGCTCATCTATGACAGTCTCACCATTCTCATCTCCAACATCTGCAGGAAGCTTTGACAAAGCCATCTCCTCCTCTTGTTTATCCCGAGGGAAGTAGAGTGGAAGCAACCTACATGGAAATTATATAAAAGGTAACAGTGAATAAGTAATACAAAGTCCAAAATTGAAAAGAAACAAAAATACTTTTGAAAAATTTATTTCATATATAAATCACTGCGGATGTCAATAACAGAAAAACAAATTACCTTTTATATATCTCAGTATCAGTTGTGGTGGTAGTGCAAAAGACAACAGCTGTTATATTGTCTTTCTGCTTCTCAAGAAACCGCCGCAAAGTTCCTGAATAAAATGACCTTAGAAGAATATATAGAACAAATGAACAATACAAAGTGTAGAAACCTAATAATAATATATTATCCATCAGACATCAGAAAACAGTTAACAACATAGACAATCACTATGTCTATGCTAGGTGCACTCAAAATGATGATTGGAATAAAATGGAAAGGATGGAATGAAATGAGGGTTTTGGAAACTACATAAAATGGTAGAATTATGCACAAAATGATGCAACTAAACATGCCTCTATTTTCCTACTTATGCAAACAGCAATGAACTGATTGGCGGCAGAGCATGCTTTGTCATTCTATCTTCTTCCTCTCCCTTTCCACCGATGATCGATTTCCTTTCTCTATTTAACATAAAGTTAGTTCATTATTTTTCTTGTGTTTGGCGTTAAAGGCTGCTATTTTCTGATGGAACAGCCATGAAGTAATTTATCTCCAAAAGAAGGTCAAATTAATTCCTATGAGATTGTCAAAGTTAACCTGTTCAATTTATTTGGACAGAACAAATATCAGAATAATGAACATATAAACTGTAAAATGAGGAAAAAAACTCACTTATAGCTACATGCGCAGCTGGCTCACGGGGATAGTTCTTTGCCTCTGTATAAATACATCCCATAGCAATGCTGATCAATATATGCCAACAAAAAAGTAAGTTTTAGATCTTTAAGGCTGCATGGGAGATTCCCAAACAAACTGTTTCAAGAAAACAATGTTATAACATCTGAAACAAAAACCTTTTAAGCCCATGATCAATTAAAAGTTCTAGGCAAGAACGATAGCAATGGCTTAAAGCATTCTCTGCAGCAGTTTGGTACTTTGAAGCATACTTCGGGCCAACAGTATGGATAACTTTCCTGCACAAAATTATTGAAGGCATAAATTTCACATGCTAGGAATCTAAAAAACTTTTAGCCAAGAGAATTACATGCAACTAAGGAAGAAATATAGGGCAGCAACAAAGGGACAGGAACCCGTTAACATAATTTGTGTAGCATGACATGAATTAATGATCTGAGACCAAAACACGGGAAAAGAGAAAACAGCTGTTTACCAATATCCAATTATCCACATGCATCCACAATTGCATATGCCATAATATACAGATCTAAATCCCACGCCAATACAACCACAACCAAGGGCGGATCTACGTATAGGATTGGGGGGCGGCAAGTGCCCCCCCTTTAATGTTGACATTAAATTACAAATATACCCTCATTTTTAAAATAAATTACAAAATAGCCAAGAGACTGAAGAGAGTGAGCAGTGGTCCTTCTTCTGCTCAGTCCTTTTGCAGTTCTGCTTAGAACGAGTGGTTCTTCCGTTTCCGCGCTTTGACTCATACTCCAACTCCACGCTTCTGTTTCCGCGTGGTCCTTCAGGACTCCAACTCTCCGAGGCCGGAGGCTCTAACTCCGACTCGCGACTCTGACTCTGTTTCTGCGTTTCTGGGTTTTCTTCGGAGCAGCGGCGGTTGCGGTTTTGCTTCGTTTCAGATGCGATTCCTTCTTCTCAGCGTTGGCCTTCGTCGCTTTTGCGATGCTCTTGTTCTCCTTCTTGGCGGCTTCGGCTAACTTATACGAAGCCTTGATCTTGACGACACCAGAAAAGGTTGGTTTTGTTTTTGTTCTGCTAAAGCCTTCCTTGATCTTGACTCCTTCGGCTAAGGTTTTCTTTTGCTTCCAACAACACTTAACTTATGTATTGTTTGCAACTAATTAAATGGCTTTCTCAATGTTGAAAAACTAGGTTAACATTTTAGGGAAAAACTTCAATTTGTAAGCTTTTGACTGGGCAAAGAGGAAAAGGGTAAATTAGAAATTTAGTTCCTATACTTCGACATAGTTCTGTGTTTTAATACTTCCATGAAAAAATTCCACATTTTTAGTCTCTATAACATTTATGAATTGGTCCCTGCTGCTTGCTGAATGTACTGTGGTGTTATATATTTCATGTATTTTGGCATACATCTCTCCTACATGACGATAGGGATCAACTTGACAAACATTTGCTGGTAGGAATCAATTTGTAAGCATTTTATAATATAAAAAAATTCTTGTGTGGAGGTCAGGAGGTAAACTAGTTTTTGGGAATTTTTTGTTGTGGTACTGAACTAGGAATAATGATAGGTACCAGGAAGTCTGATACAAGGAGTAAAAATTTGTTGTGAGATGCTTGTAATATACCTTAGCCTTGCAATATGCTCTCTCTGTTTAGTCTGTTATCCTAAACATTTGTTCACAAAATTATCCCCTCAAAAAACTCTAAAGAAAGAATAGATAGACATGCATCCAAATACATTTCTCTGCATAGTTAAGCCTTAATTTTCAGCAGAATTGTTTAGCTAATTCATGTAGTTTTCAGTATGATAAAATTAAAATCCAGATAAAAAAACAAGTGAAACTTCTTTAGCATGACAAAGAAACATGTGGATTTGGATTTGAACGACTTTGAAGCATGATCTGAAATAATAATCTTAAGAAAAAGATAAAATCTAAGAAACATCCTTTTTATGATTTCCACCTATATGGCAGCCAGATATTCTTGAGACCACCACAACCTGTACTTGAATCATGTTTTTAATCCATATTCTGCTTTCAAAGAGTTATGGTGTATGATTTTATTTGAAGGTGTGAATTTAGCAATGTGACGGGACCACATTCTGCTACTAATTTGAAGGGGATTGTTTCGCATTTGAAGATGTGGTCCCTCACTTTTGCTTAGTAACATAGGTGCTCATTTCTCTTCAGCTATTAAATCTTATTTAACAGGAGAAATTAGCTAGTGGGAATTGTGGGCTAAGGTAGGTGAAATCCCATAATCTATTTTCAGTTTAACTTAGACTTTATACACATTTTTGCTAGTGGGAATTGTGCCCCCCCTTCATTAAATTCCTGGATCCGCCACTGACCACAACTCAAAAGGGATCAAAGATAGCATGAGAATGCACCTTTGCATCAATGCAACAGCATTGACTTAAAGACATTCTCAGTTTCTTTTCTCCTAGAAAGAAGGCAAAAATTAAACTGTGATTGCATAAGGGTATTGATCTAGCCATGTGGTAAATGTAGACGATTAATTTTGACTTTGAAAAGCACAAAAAGGGCGCCAATATACAAACCTTGCAGGAAGGTTGTAGGCATTGGTAACTTTAGCCATACCTGTTCGACATCCACCCTGACAATAAAGATAAGAGATATCAAATATATTATCATATTCATATATCATTTCCAGAAAGCTGCCTCCTGGCACAGCATTCTATGAATTGTTAAACCACAATGATGACGCAAAGCTGCCATCTTAGCTCAAATTCCCAACTAAACCATTATCTCACAAGAAATCCAACAGAAAATATAATGATAACTAAATTTATTAGCTCAAATGTTATCAACATCCAGCACATAACATTACATTTTGGCAAAAACAATTTATAAGAACTATACCAAAGTTGCACATTCTTCTGCAAGACCAGGTCCAGCTGCAGCAAGCAATCCAGGGCTGCTGTGTGCTTCATCCAAGACCTGTAAACAATAAATGAAAGCAAGCTAAGAAATATGATACTATTAGATCCACTATATTTACCGGAGGTCCAGTTCTAACCTGCTACATAGTATGATTATATTACATAATCACAATAGTCTGAGGTGTTTCATAATTGTCGAGAACTGAGAGAACTTACATGTAACTCAATTTCCAAAGTCAAAGTAGATACATGATAGCAACAAGTGAACAATGATTAAGTGGTAAACAAAAATTGGTCTTTTGTCAAATATAGTTAAAACACAGATCCTGCTTTAATGACATTATTTTAATAAATTTATGCAAAGATTCTTTCATACAGGTTCAATATTATGAGATTTTATTTTATCAGAAACAATATCACTTTTAGCTTAAAATTTAATTGCATTCAAACACCAATGACATTATGAGATATTTTCTATATATTCTAACATCATCATCAATGCCTGTTCCATAAATGGACCATGCAAAATAATAAATTTGAGCTTGAAGGACAATAACACTTTCTCAATTAGAGAGAACACGTGCATGAGGAAAACAATCCCTTTATATAATAGAACAACCACTTTGGTGTCCTTTTTGGTCCAAATTTTAGGATTCGATAGGGATCATTATCTCTTAAAAGAATGAAGAAAGGAAACCACAGCAAAAACTAAAACGATCTGAAGCAGATTAAATCACCATTTGCACTGCAACGAAAGTCATCAGGGTGGAGGTTGATCTTCAACTTAAGAACAGCAGTAAAAAAATTATAAGTTATCCAAAAAGTTTGCTGTCAATTGTCTTTTACAGTAGACACATTACATATATAAGTAAATAACTGTAAGCTCCTTTATGCAGTCCTACTTCCTGTTTTGCTTGCACTACAGAAATTGCAATGAAAACATAGAAAACAACATGACTACATTAACTAATTTTGCAATTACCAAACCAAGAAAAGTAAAAACAAACTACAAAATTATATAAAGAAAAACTAAACTACAATACTAAGCCACACACACACATGCACTCACTCACTTCATTTGTTGAATTTACCACAGCATCCACCTCAAGGTTCCAGGGGTTCCCCCTCCACAAGTATATCTTCGAATTCACTTCATGGTCCACAGGAAACCTTGACACACTGCCACCGCTCTCCGACCCCAACTTGAACGTCAAGGGATCAGGGAAGTATGAATTGGAAAATGATGAGTCTCCATTGTCATACACTAAGGAATGCTCAGAATCAATCCACCTCGGAACTTGATCCAAAGTCACAACAGAGTCCCCACTGTCATTTGGCAATCCACCCGGGGATGTGGCTAAATCTGAAGTGGCCACAGGCCCATACATTTCAGGGACTCTTATCAACAGCACCAATCCCTTTGTCAAGGTTCTTCCAAATAACCTTTCCAAGTACCAAAATCATTACAATTGCACATCAAAAATCCAAAATTTCACACCTCAGCTATTCAATTACCAATAAGAACTCTCCTTTCAAATAAAAAACAACTATACATGAGATTCCAAATTAAAATTCAAGGGTAACCCATTTCTTCAACTATCATTTGTGGCAGCCAGGAAGAAAATGCAATAATAAATAACAAAAATTGGAATCTCAATTCTAAAGTTAAAATGAAGAGGGAAACCTAATCAGATTATTTTCCCTTCGAACAGAATGGGGAAATTCTTATATATACGAAAGGGGAAACCTTAATTTGATGAAGAAAAATAAACGTGAAATACCTTAAACTGAAATCTGGGTGTCGAAAAGGAGCACTTTTTTGGCTTCTTTCTCCTTAAAGTTTGCTTTTTTGTGGATCAAATGAGGGGGAAAAAAAAAACAGCAACAACAACACGGTTTTTGCTTGTTCCACGGGACAATGAGCTTGCGAAGTTTAATTTTTTATTTATTATTCTTTTCATAACGAAAGAAAATGATTACGTTTTTTGGGTTTTTTTGTCTTTTACCGGCTCTCATGTCTATGAGCTAATGCTCAGAATATCAATTACGGTGCCAATGATTAAGCAACACTTGAATACTAATTAATTAATTAATGCTATAAGATTTTATTACAATTTTTTACGATAAATTGCAATGTTATTTAGTATTTACAGACCTATTATACATATATAAAAACTAACTGCTAGCAAAATTAAAAAGTTGGACATCTTATGTTCATGACACTTGGCAAAAAATGGGATAAAATAGTAATTGAATATTAATTTACTAGTTGCAACCCCTTTTTAATAAGTGTACTTAAATATTTCCAAATTAAAACTTGCTAATTGCACACCATTTTTTATAAGTGCACTCCAATATTTTTAAATTAGAACTTGCTAAGTGCATCCCCTTTTTGATAAAAAAAATCTATATTTCTTTCATACCTCTCAAATTATGGTTTGTGTTTGTTATTTATGGGTACACATTTTACTTTATTTAACTTGTAGCTACTACACTATTTATCTACTTAAGTTATTAAGAACATTTCTAGAAAAAATATCGTATTTATTGAGAATTAATTAAATTTTTTTGTTGTCATATTTTTAGAATTTGAAGGGAACATACAATCAAGGTATAAAGAATAATTTGATCAATTTTAGGGGGAAAATATTATTCAAGTAACTCCCATAATAGTCACGATCATTTAAGGAAAATAGAGTTTAACCCATATTATTTGAGTTCAAATGAAGTATGATTACGTTTACCAAATTTTTAATTTGAAGTTGATACTATTGGCTAAATTAGATCATAAATGTGATGCTATAAATGCTATTTTGAGAATGAAGAAATGAGATGCTGGTGTTAATTATTAATATGCCTTGGCTGGTTTAAGAAGCGTTCTTCATCATTTTTCTTAAAAAAATTGTTTAATTATAACATATTTGTTATATTAAATTATGTTTTGTATAACCTATTTTATTTCATCATTTTCATTCTTTTTACTAGTATGTATTACATTTTCCTAGATTGCGTATATTTCTACATGTTTCAATAATTCAGTAATTAGTAGATGTTTCAGTTTTTTTTTAAAAAAAAAATTGTTCTTTAAAAACTCGAGAAGGAATAATGGCATGCTCAACAACTGAATAATGACATGGTGATGATCTCCTTGTCTAGCAATAGTGGAAGTTCAACTTCAAGCCTTTGATGCTCAAATCAATAGGGTTTAGAATTAAGATGTGAGAATTAATAGAGTAATTACGTACTCTAAATCCTAAACCTTATCATCATAGTTTTTTTTAGAAGGATCTTATCATCATAGTTGGTTCGAAGTATAAATTGACTTATTTTCTAGCGATTGGAATAATGATAGTTGTCATTTTGAAGTTTAAATGTTTGATTATTAAGCTTACAGTGAATATCTCTAGAATATGCTATACTTTCTATTCAGGCCATGGGTCCTTTCAAGATCGTATCAGTGTAGAACAAATTCAATTCAACTAAGACTATAATAGTGTGTTTGGAAGGAAAGATGGAAATAATTATGGAGAAAATTTTATATATTTTTTTAATGGAATCCACATCTTTTACACTCTAGTTTAATTTTTTTTAATAAAAAAATCTCTTTTATTTTCATTCTTTCTATTTTCATCCTCTAGACTAAATACAACATAAAAGAGTAACAAGTCTCTTGCTTTGAAGTTGGAATCACTAGTATCACAATTTGATCATATAGTGGTCAATTGGTTTTCGGACTTTCTAAAAAAAACTTTTATGGATAAGAGATATAAAGTCTAAAAGAGTGATAAAATGGAATATTTGGTAATGTCTTTTATAATTGTTTCAAAAATAGGGTTTGGCAATTTTTGTCTTTTATTATTTAATGTAGATATTAAAAAAATCTTTTAATTAAGTCAAGAAAGTCTTTGCCCTTTTGTGTCCAATGCAAGAATAACTAATCCAATGTTTGGAGCATTTTAATGTATCAAAACAAATTTTTAATAAATGCTTAATTAGTGAAGTCTAGTTGAATTAGTAAAGCTAGTATGGAACAAGAAGAAACAAAATAAAGGAAATGTTGAGAAAAACAATTAATGTGATTCTATATATAACTTGCACTATATTTTGGAATTAAAATATCTCTATTTATTGAAAGAATCAATATAAGAGAGAAAAACATAACACTTTATGAGATTTATAAGAGTGTTACGTCTTTCTATCTCCTACTGGATGTTTTTATGAGAGACACCAAACTCTTTATTTTATGATAATAAAGGTTGATGATTACTCTATTTTTGATTAATTTTGCACTATGGTAGAGAACAAAGTAATAAATAAGAACTTATTACATTAATTGAGTAATGGATTTTAGAGGAGAGCTTATGCTTTGGGATTACAATCCCTAAGTTAGAAAAGGAATTGATTTCGCTAAATTGCTTATATAACCAAGATAGATAGCTTAATTTGAAGCAGCCAAAGCAACTGACTGGTGATCAATGAAGGACAGTCAATAAATCACTTATTGATTCCTTTCTATGATACATTGTACTGTGTCCCATTATCATTTTCGTCTTAGGTTATTTTACTTAGACCAAGAAAAATGAATGTAAGAAAATAAATTTCATAAAATTAACTTTATCATTATTAATTCATTTTTAGTTTTTTAGCTCATATCATTAATATTTTAAGAGATATAAGTTGAAAAAATAATTAATGTTACATTGATAAAGTAAGACGGGTGTATTGGATTAAGATTTTAAAAGATTATTTTAACATAAAAAAGTCTTGTCGATTTTAAAGAGTATGTAGAAATATTATGACTTATCATATTTCTTTACAAGACTTTTATAATAATTTAAAATTTAATGAATTTATATTATAAGAATTTAAAGGACTCGAAAAACCTTTATAAAAAAAATCTATAAGATCTGAAAGAATTCTACGAATTTTTTAAAAACACATTCAAAATTACAAGAGTTAGTGAAAATAATAATAAGAAATGATGAGATTTGAATAATAAAAAATAAAACTAATATAATTTTTTAAATCTTTTAATGGCTATATCAATTATAGCTTTATATCCTACTATACTAAACTTTCTAATAATAACATCTTCTCATTCTCACTTTTGGATTTGGAGAATAGATTTAAAATTATACATTGATTTTCTGATATTTTTTTAATTACTAAAATTATTTCATGATAAATCTAATGACATGTGTTAAATGGAGGTGCAATAATAAACATATACTATAAGGGAGTAGTGAGGGTCAAAAATGGTAGATAAGTTATGTGAATGACGAAATTAAGGATAACAGTAAAGGTTGTCAAACTCATGATTCTATGTAAACTTGTGGAGGTTCCCTAAACTCGACTCAAAAACTCGTAAGAATTTACTCAATATAAAAATATATTAATATTTCTATATATAAAATCATAACTAAATATTTCAACCCTAAAATAAATCAAAATAAAAAACTTCAACAATAATTCAATAAACTGACATAGTCCACACCCAATCAAACATAAATTCATACAATACAAACATAAGTTCTTAAAATAAAAGTATTTAAAAAACATAGAAATAGTTAAAATGTTCATCAATCCTCTAATTAAGTCATTTCCAATATCACCACCCCCACCATTATCTTTATCTCCATCATCTTCAAGCTCTTCCTAGGTTGAGAATTAATCTTCAACATTGTCATTCAAAATCAAATTGTCAATATCAAATGCATCCAAAGTTGGATCATTTAAACTTCCTCCAACCAAGTCAATATTGTTTTCACTACCATTTTCACCTAAAGATTGCTCAACTCTGACATTGTCTTCATCAAAAATATCATCTCCATCTTTTTATCCACTCATCATCAGATTTCATATCTTCAAATGGAAACGCAACAGTTTTTCTTATTTGTCTACTTTTCATCTTTAAGTTGTACATCACATAAACTAAGTCATTTATCTTCTTTTGATGCAAACGGTTTCTTCTCTTTGTATGAACCTATAAATAACATAAAAATTTGAAGTTCATAACTTAACTAAAGTCTAGAGTCTAAACTAAACAACAAACAAATATTAAAAAATACAAAATCGTAAAATTGTATGATTCTACCGAGTTTACTGAGTCTGTCAGAAAACAATTTTGTGTGTGATTCAACTTGTTGGAGGTGTGCAAACTCATAAAATCGTACGATTTTACGATTTAAAACTAGAGTTTGATAACCACGATGACTATCACGAAAATATTACATCGAGTAGATGATAAACATAGTCAGTATAAGAAAAACATGATTAGTCTTAACACATAAGACAACCATTAATTTAATTAGAAACAAAAGAAAAAGTGCATATAAAAGGAGTAGGTTTGATATTTTTTATTCCAAAAGAACAGGAGAAATATATATGACACACTCACCTTGGAGAAAATTAAAGAGAGAAGAGACTTTGTGTAATGAGAGAAAATAAAGTTTGGCAATCAATAGAAAAAGAAAGAAAAAAGTCTAGCAAAATCTCAAGGGTTTGGGTGAGATTGTTTGGTTATCTTAGTACATAAAACAAACATTAATTTATTTAGAAAATAAAGAAAAAAAAATGCAAAGGAGAGGAGTATATGTGACATTTTTTTTATTCCAAAAAAATAGAAAAATATATATGACACACTTATCTTAAAAAATATTTAAGAGAAAAGATGCTATGTGTGATATGAGAAAAAAAAAAAAAAAAAGTCTAGCAACCAATAAAGAAAAGAAAGAAAAAAGTCTACCAAAATCTTAAGGGTTTAGGTGTGATTTTTTTTATAAATGTTTTATA
>PYAF01000229.1:485838-513723 GCA_007407185.1 Glycine tomentella
TATAAAAAATCATAATTTAAATTCCACTAGATTTTATTGTCTTCCTTAAAAAATATTTAAAATCTTAATTCCACAACATTTATTTATATTATTTAAACACTCTGATTGAATGCCATAAAACTTTTATATAAAAAATAATCTTTTAAAATCCTTTGAAATTTTAATTCAATACGCCTATGAAATAATAATTATTTTGAAACAATTTTTTTATTCTTACACTATGATTATTGGATGGAGGGAGTATGTAACTTGGTTGCACTTCTTACGGTCATAATAATACGTTAGGAATAGGAATGCATCTCTTACTGTGTGAATTGCACCAATTTATGTTAAAGAAAGACATAGTATCTTTTACAGTGAGCATTTACAAATATTTTCATTCACTTTGCTAAAAATGGATTTAAAGTAAGGTAATGAGGTGATTTATGTATATCTAGAAAAGTGAATTATATTTGGCATTAGTAGTATTTTGCTTATACTAAAATTCAATTCACAAATTCCAAGTGTTGGGAAAAAATACACTAATATTTTTAACATTAAAAAATCACACAATCAATAACAAAAGCCAACACCATGAACAAAATAGAAAAAATAGAAAAAGATTATAAATTTATTTAATGTGGTTTCATCTCTCACCCATACATTCACAACCTTAATTTCAATTTATTTAACATGGTTTAAATTTTCATCCCTGTATCCACTATTTTCTCACAACAAAAAATCGCAATGAACTTGAGAAGCAAGGGGAAAGGACCCACAATCCACAAATGAAGTGGTTCTAGAGAAAGCCCTCACTACATAACAGTGATTGAATAAACATATTCACGTGGCATATTCCACTATTGTACTAAGTAAGTGCATGTTTAGTTGCGCTGTGGTGTGTGTTTCAAATGCAAATCTAATAGGTAAAAATAAAATGAAAGCAAAGATAAGAATTCTGATTTGTTGACAAAATTATTTTTATCTCTAATATCATTTTATAATGAATTCTCAAACATGCTCTAAATCGTGTCAACAAGACCCATTATGTGATATTCTACCCTATCTATAATAATGTAGTGTTTATTGTTATCAGTGGATTTGTGCATGCTTTTGCACTATGTAGTTCTGTTTGCTTTTCAACGTTTGATGGTCCTTTTGTTGGAATGTTTAGCAGATTTTATCAACACAATCTATTCACTTTGGAATATCATGAACCTGCACAAGAATAGTAGTAACAAAAGAGGGGCAAGAAAGTACAAAAGAAATTCAAACAAAACCATCTAAAGTAGGAATCAAGGTACACGAATGAGCTTTTCTTTCTCAATAATAATACATAAAAATGAATCAAGTGTAATTGTTTCAAAAACAAAATTTTGAAACTCTGCAAGAGGCCTAATTGTTACTTCACCAAGTGCCATTCTAAATGCCAAAAGTTGCACCTATTCATAATTTATAAGAAATCTTATTATTATTATTATTTTATTCTCTATGCTCCAGTGGCATCATCATCATCATCATCATATTACTCTTCTCCAGCCTTCTGCTTCAACATAGCTATGAATTTCTCCCTCTCCTCTGGAGACATTCCCTGTGTTGAACAATCTCCAACTCCCCATTCTGCCCCACGTATGCAGTATTTGTTCTCAATTTCTTTACGGTTCCTGAAGATTAACAATACAAGTGTTGTTGTATCTTGCTAACAATAGATGCAGAAAAATCATATAAAAAAATAGTCCTTATTAACATCAAGGTTTTAAATTGCCACAGTCACGGTTTTGCTGCAATCCTTGACATTGTAAAAAATTGCTGACAAATGCAACTCATATGCCCTCAAATGTACTCACAATATGGTCACATAGAATCATAGATAGAACCAAAAAAACTTTGATGTTGTCGTCACATTTTTTTAAAACCTAGATTATCATTAACCACCTATAATCCATAGCAGTGTCCTAAGGTTTTGACTATGCAAATAAACACATAATTAAAAAAAAATTACTTCTCTTTATTCAACTTGGATTTCTCAAGCAGTTCCTTCATCAAGGGGGATGATTTAATTCTTTCATCATTCTCAGCATATTTCTTCTGATTTTCTTCTGTAAAACAAAATTGAACCCAATTTCAGTTCCAGCAAACATTCAAACTGAGCTTATTTCACAAAATCCCAAATGCTGCAAAAGAAAAACATAATAGTTTAAGTTGAGACCATTGAGCTGTTTGAGAAAGTCAATCTGAGGTAGCTGAGGACCAGGAATAGCCTCTATTCCAGAAATTCCTGACATGAACCCAGCATGTGCTACAAAATAGGAAAATGCTCAAACTTTTAGCTAGTAATTAATAAGCATGTTTATGTTTTTATTTATATCCAATGAAGTAAGCTTCAGCCAACACAACACAACACCACATAACAAAGTGAAACTATATGTATTTTGCTACATTAAAATTAACACATGGTATTATTAGCACATACCAGGGGTTGACCAGAGAAGAATTGCAAGTGAAACAGCCAAAGGAACTGATTTGTGAAGAGCTTTGCATAAAGGAGGAGAAGGAAAAGACCAAGATATTGTTGTGTGTGTGTCTATTGTAGTTGTTGTGGGTGTCCCAAATTGAAACTTCTTTTGATGGGTGCTGAGTTTTTCACTGAAGCTGGAGTGTGTAGTAGATGACATCTGAATGAAAGATGGTAGTGAAGTGGAACCCATGATTGGCTTCTCCCTTCTCTGTTCAACACTCAAATGGAAAAAACCTGGGAGATAAGGGAGAGCAGAAACAGAAGGTTGATATTGCTTTACTTTATGTATTCTATTATTTGACTTTTTGACTATATTTGTAATAATAGTTTGTTTTTAAAATTACTAAACTAGTTCACTTTTTTTAAAAATTTACTAACGTAGGGTAAGTGGTGTAGGATTTCCTTTTATTTTTCACTGAAATCATTTTGGACGGTTTATAATAATAACTTACGGTTTTAAACGGTATAAAAATAAAGCAAAATCGTATTCATCATATAAAACTTGTTTCATGTTAGTATTATTTTTTTTTAAAAAAAAAAAATAGTGGATTGGTAAAGAAATAAACTCTATTATTAGGAATTACAATGAAATAAGGTGGGTACAAATAGTAGTCTTCCTACTTGTCTGCTGGATAAAAATTCACTCGATATCTACCCTCATACATGTGAAAAACCTCTATAATTAAAGATGACAATAGAATTAGACGAATATAATCTCCCAGATATAAATTCGTCTCAAGCCCACTTCCATATTAGTGCAAGTATCCGCTTAATAGGTACCCATGGATTTTATTATTATCCACGAGTATTCGTGAATATATATGAATATTTACTAAAAAATCATTTAAGATAGTTAAAAAAACATTTTAACCATAATTTTTAATTATTCTAAATTTTTTAAAAATAATTTAAAAGTTAAATCCAACAGAAGACATTAAAATATTTTGTTAATTAAAAGTAAAAAAATAAACAATAAAAATTTAGGGCAAATTTTATATATTTAAGTAAAAGGTATTCAATTTTATTATAACAAGAAATAGCAAATACCCAACGCACGAGTGTCTTAATACCCACTCCCACTCACACTCCATTAATAAATTGATACTGAAAATTAGCCATTTAACTATTCATCTTTAACTATTATGGATATTATCAGTATTATAGATATTTTTGTCATTCTTGTCTAATATGTGTAGTCAATTATGCTACCGGTTTTTTAGTTCATTATACAAATAGGACCATATACACGTTGGTTTGATACATTGGTTAATTTCATGTTGATTAAGGGCGAGTTGTTGGCTTGATCGAGAAAATGCAAGGTTATTTGGTGAATATGCATGACATTATTCTTTTTACAAATAAAAAAAGTGCCATCGATTTTTTCTCTCTCAATTTTCACTTATCTTTACACGATAGTGCAAATTCACCAACTCTAATATCTCGTCCTTAACTTTCCACTAAGTAATTTCCCCCCATCGTTAATCCATTACTTATTAAAATGTCATCCACTTTAATTCTTTTCTTTGGTGCAAAATGATAGAAGAAAATAAAAGTAAAATAAAAGGATTTCTTGTAAAATCAACTAACGGAGAATTCTTAAAATCCCTAGAATTAAAATGTTTTGATTTATACAATCTGAATTGCTAATTTAGGAGATTATCAAAACAAAAATTCTATATCTTTCTGATTTAAAAGCTGGCACAAAAATACCCAAAACAAACTGGTTTGACAACTAAGAACATAAGGCTAAAGATGAGCTTTTTGCCTGTGCAAGAAAATTTGTCAAGAACGTAACCACGATTAACGCATTGCGAAATAACTACCATAATTCTGCTTCCTGTCCTGACAATTTCCTCATTTTCTTATAGTTGTATGATCACTCAAGCATGGCCTTAGCAGCATCAATTAATATTGGTCTAAACTCATGTGTGGCTCGACCAAGCACTGTGTACCCTTCCTTGTCCTCCACATCCACATCTGCTCCATGTCTTATCAGAAGAAGGGCTACCTGTAAACAGAACACATGAAAGAGATTTATGACCCTGAATTAGTGTATGATGTTCCATAATTACAAGACTCCAACAACAAAACCATAAAAAACATATTCCGCACATTGATACCACATACTCTATATAGTTGCTAAAACAAATTACTAATGGAGCCACGAACATTTGTTGGTCGAAGTGAAAGGGGTTCAGATTCCTTATGCACGTGATCTTGGGTTTAATTCATAGTTTCTTATTATGGAAAAAAGGAAAAACACTGACCCCACTACAGCATCAGACCATATCTCGGGAAATTAGTATGTCATCTATCAAGTGAGATGATACTTAGGGAAGCCAAAAGAAACTAATGAAGCCAACACCAAATCCAATGTAACTCCTCATCATTGACATCAATTTATTCTATATAGATACTAAATACAATAATAACTAATGAAACCAACCCCAAAACGTTCATTTGCAGATTCTGCGCAGGAATTTACAGTGTAACCCTCCTTGCACCTCGGTGCATCTAAAATCAAATATTTGGGTGTCAACCCTCATACTTTATTTCTCATCTTACATAAAACCTGAAATCCATTTATTATATGCATTATGACAAATAATTCTGGAACAATTAGGAACTAATAAAGTACAATTAGTATTAAACAGCTCAGGGCTGGCATTCAATGCTTCATTGTTGTTGACCAGGCCTTACAAGCAAGGACCAAGCATAATCTTAATTTGAGATGAGAAGTATGAAAGATTTGTTAAAAGGACACCAAGTACAGAAAAATAAACTTGCATGATTCAGTTGTAAACAATCAATATAGCACCCTTCTTGAAAAATTCGCATGTAAAGAAACCAATTAAGCCATTGGATTGGATCATAAGAAAATGAGCAAATGAATCAAGAAGTCACATCCACTATTTTAATACACAGGTGGACAGGAATTTTGCAAACAAAAATATTGAGCATGGTGTACTTTTGCTCTTTTACAGCATACATGCATGTGTGCACAAACATAAAAAATAAGCATACCTCTTTGTTATAGCAAATCACAGCATTCATTAGAGGAGTTTGACCAGCTCTATCAACAGCATCAACCTCTGCTCCTTCTTCAATCAAAAATTCACACAGCTCAGATTTCCCAGTGCTAGCTGCCCGATGCAATGGAGTGCAACCAACCTGATCATTGTACAAGAGAAACAACACATGCACTAAATTATAATACATGTTATCTTCAACAATGTGATCTGAAGAAAAGGGGTACATTGAAACTGCAGTGTTACAAACATATCAAATGTTTTCATGCTACAACCTTATCCTTTATATTAATCTTGGCATCATGGGAGATGAGCATTTCAGCGATCTTCACCCAACCTTTGCTGGCCGCATAGTGTAGAGCAGTGCGACCCCCATTATTTTTCAGATTAACATCAGCTCCTAGCAAACATGAAGAACAAAAACATTAGAGATAATTGATGAATCTTTCTACATTGTAAACGAAACGTAGTCATAAAAGGTATAGGTCATCATTGGAGCTGCATTTTATTACTAGACTTGTGAATCTTCAAGAGGAATTCCACAATTTACAGAATACAGACAACACAAAATAGCAGCCTACATATTCAATCGATATATGTATTAAATGAAAATTAATAGAAAACCACAATTGACACTTGAAAGGGCTCAACTATCGGTAATCACCTTTTTCAATCACAAGCTACACCAATTTAAAAGCTTCTCAACACTAACCCATAATCTGATTGCAGCTAAAAAAGGCAAAGATATACATCAACTCTATTTAAGTTTAATAAGAAATTAAAATCAGGCATCAGCATTTCATACCCCCATGAAAAAGATTAATATAAATAACTAATTATAAACATATAAATTACCAGTTCCTAAGGTTTGAAATTGTGGTCACGGTCACAGTTACAGTTTTGTTGCAATATCAAGCGGATGACTGCGAATAAATGCAGCTGAAATTGCAATCACGATCGGTCATAGAGACCCCAACAACCTTGGCATCGCAGTCGCAACAATGGCAGTTGCAGACCATTTTTTGAAACCATTGTATAACAATTCTTAGTACTAAGTCTTACGATTAAGCTCAAATTAATCAAACATATCAGTCTCGGGAATCAGACACCAATCACTTATCCACAAAGTATACACTTCAATCAAATTTGAAGGGAAATAAAAAAGATGCTGACTGAGATCATGAATAACAAAAATAGTAATAAAAAAAACAAAGAGCATTGACCTACCTTTGCTCAATAGAGTCTCCACTATCTCCACACTCCCAATGCTGGCTGCAGTGTGAAGCGGCGCCCAGCCTTCCTCGTCGGCACAATTCACCAGACCAACAGACGCATCACAAGACAACAGTATCTTCACTACCTAAACACATTCATTTCCATCCACAACCATCAAAAAAACAACAATCCCACTAACCAGAAACCCTAATTTCGAAGTGTAAAACCAAATGCAAAAAAGAACGCATTTTTACGAAAATTGAAGGAGAACTAAAGAGACATTTTTGAGAAGAGGCAAAAGGGTACCTGAGAGTGGCCGGAAGAAGCTGCAACGTGGAGGAGGGAGCGAGCGTCTTCGTTTCTGAGAGAGAGGGCTTTGGAGAGGGTTTCAGAGGAGAGTGCTTCGAACGTTGACGTGTCACCCTCTTCAGCGGCTTTAAACAAGTCCTTCTCTTTCACCACGTCTTGTTGCTTCTTCTCGGTGTCTACTTCCATCTCCATCGTTGTTTTCTTCTCTCCCTGATTTTTTTTCACCCTAAAAATCAAATGTATGATTTCTCGTTTCTCTTGTCGGAAACAAACTTTGCTGCAAATGTAAACAATAGTGTTTAATTTCATGTTGAATAATAATTATATAAAAAATATGAAAAAAAAGATATTGAGAATTAATTAATTTCATATAAACATACTTTTATCTATAATCATAGAATATCTTTAATGGTAGAATGTTTTTCAGAGTTTTGATCCTTTCAATTCTTGTATTTTTTTGATAGAGATGAGATACAACTCTTATGAACAGACAATGATGTGGTATTCAGATATGTATTTATAAAAACTAAATCATTACTATTAAGATAAATGCATCTATCAACATTTATCCTTTAATGCATTAAAGATAATTATTTTATCGACAATTATCATTCAATACTTAAGGATAATTGTTTTTAAAAACAATTATCCTTTGAATAACTTCCCATTATAACTAATTATTTTTATATCTTTTATTCATTAAATCAAATTTAAATGAGGCATAATGATAAATCTTACATTCTTCCAATTGTCTCATGTCATAAATTACATTTTATGATTTAATGAAAACAATTATAATGCGCATACATATGACTAAAGTTTTCATAGATCTCATCATAAATCATGATCAGAACTAAAATAAACAAATAAGAGTCATGGCGGTTATATGTTATCAAATCGGCATAGTTCCTTCAATGTACCACTTTATTAGTTTTTCTTCCTAATATGATACTTTAATGAAAGTTTACATCATAATGTCTCACAATAAAATTATTATGTCTTCATTAGGGACAAATCCTGTTTTTCCAAAATAATCTTGCATACATGTATGTATACATAAATTTGAAACAGAATAATTTTCAGAAACTTAAACATCATTGAATTCAGAGTGTCAATAGTCAATAATTTCAATAATAATCAACATTCATTAGCTGACATAATGCCCATATTATATACATGACCACTAAACATCTTGGACGGTAATCCCTTCGTCAAGGGATCAACTATCATAAGATTAGTGCTAACATGCTCTATAGACACTCTGTTTCTGAACCTCTTTTTTAACGACAAAGTATTTCAATTCCATATGTTTAGTACCTTTGGAATACTTGTCGTTTTTAGAAAAGAAGACTGTTGCAGAATTATCACAATAAATTTTCAGCGGCTTATCAATACTGTCGACCAATTCAAGCCTTGAAATAAAGTTCTGCAGCCATTTAGCCTGAACCATGGCTTCAAAGCATGCCATAAATTCAGCTTCCATAGTGGATGCAATAATTACAGACTGCTCCGCACATTTTCATGATATAGCTCCTCCAGCTAAAAGATATAGATAATCATAAGTATATTTTCTTGTATCCATACATCCTGCAAAATCTGAGTTTGTGTATCCAATCACTTCAAGATTACTAGACCTCCTATAAGTAAGCATGTGACCTTTAGTGCCTTGCAAATATCTCAGAACTTTCTTTGCAGCTTTCCAATGATCCATACTAGGATTACTTTGGTATCTTCCCAACATTCCAACTGCAAAGCTAATATCTGGTCTCGTAGAAGTCTGAGCATATATTAGGCTCCCAACAAGTGATGCATATGGAATTGCTTCCATTTCCTTTCATTCCAATTTATTCTTAGGACATTGCATGAGACTAAACTTCTCTCCTTTCTGAATTGGTACTGGAGATGATGAGCAGTTTTGCATTCCAAATCTCTCTAATACTTTATTAATATATGCTTTCTGAGACAAACCCAACAATCCTTGTGATCTATCACAGAATATTTCTATCCTAACAAGAGAAACTTCTTAGTCTCATTTAAAAGAATAAGATCATTACTTGCAAGTAAGATATCATCAACATACATAATCAGTAATATAAACTTACTCCCACTAACCTTCAGATATATACACTGATCAACAGTGTTTTCTTTAAATCCAAAGGAAACAATGGTATCATTGAACTTAAGGTACCATTGTCTTGAAGCTTGTTTAAGTCAGTATATTGATTTCTTAAGTTTGCACACCATGTGCTCTTTTACCTTTTCTATGAACCCCATTGGTTGGTCCATGTACACATCTGCCTCTAAATTCCCATTTAGAAAGGCAGTTTTCACATCCATCTGGTGTAACTCTAGATCATAATGAGCCACCAATGCCATAGTGATTCTTAGAGAATCCTTTCTTGAAATTGGTGAAAAGGTTTCTTTATAGCCAATGTCATCTTTTTGAGTGAATCCCTTTGCAACTAGTCTAGCCTTGTACCGTTCTAACTTACCATGAGAGTCATGTTTGGTCTTAAAGACCCATTTACATCCAACTCTCTTACATCCTTCTGGTAACTCAACAAGGTCCCAAACCTCATTCTGTTCCATAGATTTCAACTCATCTTTCATGACATTTAACCACTCGTCACCATCTTCACTATTCACGGCTTGTGAAAACGTCACTGGATCATCTTTTATACCCAAGTCAAATTCAGACTCTTGTAAATATACAACATAATCATTAGAAATAGCATATCTTCTTTCCCTTTGTGATCTTCTTAATACTATTTGTTGTGGTTCTTCTACAATGGGTTCACTCGGTTCATTGGCAATAGTTTCATCATCAGCAATGGGATCATTCATTTGTTGTTCTTCATTATTGTTAATTGGTTCAATAACATGAGGAACAACAACTTTACTAGAGCTACAAGTCAAAGGAACTTGTACTCTCACTTCTTGAATTGCCACTTTATGTGGTGTTTCACTCCCACTAACTTCACCATCTTCAATGAACCTAGCATTTCCAATTTCTATAATCCTTGTGGTATGATTAGGACAGTAAAATCTATATCATTTTGAATTTTCTGGATAACCAATGAAATAACCACTGATTGTTCTTGCATCCAACTTCTTTTCTTGTGGGTTGTAGTATCTAATTTCTACCTGACAACCCCAAACATGTAGGTGCCTTAAGCTAGGTTTCCTTCCTGTCCATAGCTCAAAAGGAGTCTTTGGAACTGCTTTACTAGGAACCCTATTGAATACATACGACAGTCTTTGGAGCATAAGTCTACAATGAAATGGGTAAAGAAGAATTACTTAACATACTTCTAACCATGTCCAACAAGGTTCTATTACGTCTTTCTGATACATCATTCTGTTGTGGTGTACCTGGCATTGTGTATTGAGCACAAATACCACGCTTTTCTAAGAATTTAGCAAATGGGCCCGGATGTTGTCCACTTTCATCATACCTTCCATAATACTCACCACCCCTATCAGACCTGACAATTTTCACTTTTCTGTCTAATTTCCTTTCAACTTCATTAATGTAAATATCTAAAGCATTTATAGCTTGAGACTTATCATGTAGCAAATAAACATAACCATAACGTGAATAATCATCAATGAAGGTGATAAAATATTTCTCTTTATTGAAAGAGTTAACATCAAAAGGACCGCAAACATCAGTGTGTATAATTTCAAAAGGCTGAGTGCTTCTTGTGGCTCCTTTCTTTGTGTGATTTGTTTGTTTGCCTTTGATACAATTCACAAAAAACATTTAGATCAGTAAAATCTAAATCTGGAAGGATTTCATTCTTTACCAATCTTTCAATTTTTTCTTTGAAGATGTGTCTCAAACGTTTATGTCACAAGTAAGCAGAACATTCATTAATTAAGGTACGTTTAATACCAACATTATGATGCAGAGTCATAAGGGTTTCAGTATAAAGATTATCAAGACATAATTTATATAATCCATCACATAAAGTACCATTATCAACCATATGATTGTGCTTGTACAAGCTGAAACAACCACTACCAAATTTAAAAGAGTGTCCAACTTTATCAAGTTTGGAAATAGAAACTAAATTCCTAGATATAATAGGTACATAAAGAGTTTCACATAAGTCCAAATGATGTCCACTGTCAAGGATCAAACGGTAAGTCCCAATAGCTTCCACTAGAACTTTCACTCTATTACCCATAAGGACAAACTTTTCATTTGGCCTTGTGATTTGGGTCGTAAGGAATCCTTGCAAAATATTAGAAACATGAGTTGTACATCTAGAATCAATCCACCAAGTATTATAAGGAACTTCAACAAGGTTTGATTCATAACATATATAAGCACAAGGGTTACCTTTCTTTTCAAACCAAACCTTACATTTCGGACAATCCTTTTGGAAGTATCCAACCCTATTACAGAAATGACATCTGTTTCCACTATATTTTACTTTTCAAAATATTTTCAATATGTTGGATATAGGGGGAGCATCATGAAGAGTGAAAGACTTTGATTTAGAAATGTGTTTTGAGCTTTCAACATGCTTGAAGTGCCTCAAAGTTTTGTAAATGATTCAAGTGTAAGAGAAAGACAATTTGATTAATCCTTGCATTGCATTCATTCATCCATTAACAAGCTTAAATGATTTTCATTAAAACATTAAAGCTTTTATCTTTTTGGTTAAGGTTTGAATATGATTAAAAGGTTTTTGGAAAAAAGTTTTCTTACTGTTTTAATCGATTACTTAATAATATAATCGATTATTTTGTTCTTCGTTCAATCTGGAAAAACCTTTATAAACAACTTAATCGATTACCTATCAGTTTAATCGATTATTTGGCCTTTGATTGAAAATAAACTGCTTTGTTAAATGTTTTAATCGACTACTTACTTAGTGTAATCGATTACATAGTTAAAAATATATTTTGAACCTTGCTATGATAATCGATTACCATTATTAGTAATCGATTACATAGTTCATTTGGTAAAAACTTACTTTTTGAGTTAATCGATTACCAAACTTGTAATCGATTACACAGTTCATTTTGTGAAATTAAGCTTTCTGTCTTAATCGATTGCAGCTCGATTTAATCGATTATTTTACTCATTGCTGAAACCTAGAAAGCTTCTTTAACATTTTAATCAATTAAGTGATAATTTAATCGATTACATAAGAGTTTTAATTGATTATCTGACGCGTTTAATCGATTACAGTTAGTTACAAAATCTGTTATAAATAAGACTGAAGGCTTGACTTGTTCAACAACTTGACCACTTCGTATTTCTGAATATACACAAGCCTTCTAAGTCTTTCAAAGTGATTTCTCAGTGTTATTACTTCTTTCTTCATTCAAAACATCAATGGGTTTTTGAATGATTCTTGAGCAAGAAGCTTTTCAAGGTTAAGGAAAAGCATGGTCTGATTTTGTTTGCTATTCAACCTGACTTGGTAATTCATGTGCATTACATTCATTAGATCATCAAGTTGTTTTTCTCCTTAATCTTTCTTTGTAAATTCGTTTTTGAATTTCTGTTGTAATTGGCTATTGTAAAGTGGGTTCTTCTTGCTTGGTACTAGAGAATGGTTCTCTAGCTAAAGAACAGAGTAGTGTTATCTGGTTCTTACTCCTTAGAATTCTAATAGGGTTTTAGATTTCTATTCTTTATCTAGTGTTGATAAAGGGAGGGTTTTGTAAAAGCTTGTAAGAATAGAAATTTATAATAGTGGAACTCTAAGCTAGTGTTGATTAGAAGAAACTGGATGTAGCTTCAGTTGTGAAGTGAACCAGTATAAATTGCTTGTGTCTTTGATTCTCTATCTCTATTACTCATCTTGTTCATTGGTTCATTGATTCTTTGATTCATATCCATTGTCCAACAAGTTCTGTTTTGAGTTATTTATTTCTTGGTGCTGAGTTATTTGATTGAGTAAAAAGATTTCTTGATTTTGAAAGTGATAAAGATCCTGAACTCTGATTTGAATTAATTTTAAAATACCAATGTTTTAACCAATTCACCCCCCTCTTGGTTATTGTGAGTATTCCTATTATTTTCACAATAGTGGTATCAAGAATTTACTTCCTACATGCTATAAGAACAAAATTTGGTTGTGTGCTAAATGCAGTGAGGTTGACTTCAAACATTGTTGACTTATTGAGCGATTTATTTTCCAAGCAATTATAGCGTGAATATGTCTACTTCAAACAATTTTTCACCTATCATTTCATTGGGAAAACTATCAGATTTGGGTTATGAAGATAAAAATTATTTTAAGGTCTCAAGGTTTATGAAATGTTGTAATATCTAAAGTTGATCCATTGTCATTAAGAGAAAATTCTACTATTGCTCAAATGAAAGCCTACAAGGAGAAAAAATTGTAGAAGGATAAAGTCATCACTTGCTTATATTCAAGACTTGTAGATCACATTTTTACCAAAATCATGGACTTAGACACACCTAAAATAGGTGTGGGACAACATCCAAGACGAATTTGAATTGATGAAAATAAAAGATAACAAATATGTCAAAGTTTAAATTCCAACCAGATAATGGATGTTGTGAATTAAATGTGGTTTCTTGGTGAGACTCTTCAAATGTTCATAAGGTTGTCGAAAAAATTATGGTTTCAGTGCTTAACAAGTCTGAAGCCAAGATCTTTGAAAAGCAATTGGTCGCTAAATTAGAAAAATCGATCGTTGTGGAGTTTAGCAACCAAATCAAATTGGTTGGTGAAACCCAAGTTGCTAAACCATTCGCAATTGTATTTTTCTTCGATCGTTGTCTTGCAACTGAAATAATCAGTCTATTATTAATTAGTTTGTCAATGACAATCTAGTCGCTTTATTGCCTCGGACTAATTCAGCAACCGAAACATATGTCTCTAATTCAATGGCTGAATTAAGGTTATATTATTTTAAGGAATAAATTACACGAATTTTCCTTTTTGAGATTTGTACTTATAACACTTAACATCTCTTCATTTTTTAACATTACTTTAAACCCCCTCTAAAAAACGGTGTCAACTTTTCGTTAGTCATATTAAAAAAGAATAAATAAATAAACATCTATTTTTCAAAAATCCCAAACTATCCTTTTCAATGGGTTACGAAACCCTGTCAGAAATAGTGCTATAGCAAGCAGCTTGACGTGAGTCGTCGAACTCAGTCAAATACCAGGCTAAACATATCCAATAGTATAGTAGCAAACCTGGATCGTTTCACACTTGGAACTGGCATTGCATTGTCATAATTAATAGGAATGTAAGAGAGGGGTTTGAGTTCAGTTTCAAAAAGATTAGAACAACAGAACATTAAAAGTAATTTAACAATTTAAAAATGAGTGACCAACTCAGAATTGAGATTCCTTAGATATCTATCATCAGATAAAATAATAAACAGCTCTGTGGTTGGTTTTAAACAAATCAAAATCTCTGCATTCGCTTAGAATATCCTTCCTACTAGATGATCGCCTAGCATTCAATTAAACACGACATGTTCATAATTGCAATCGCACATTGATCATTTTAAACCATAGAGTGTTATCAGGAGACGCTAGGTTTCGCTTCGGAATTGAAAAAAAAAGGAAAGATTTTCGTCAGCAGATTTCGCTCTAATTAATGATCATTGGATAAATCAACCTAAATACTAAATCTAGCATTTACCCTGCCTTCCCTATTATCAGAAAATGCACAAAAAATGCACAGAAAATCAATAAAAACAAAATATAAAGGGAACCAAAAATAGAAATACAACCTACACCAAAACAGGAATTTCCACTAACTAGAAAAACAATTAAACAAAAACCAGAGATAAACTAAAACAACAAAAACACATAAATAAAACTAAAATAGAAAATAGAATATATAGGAGATAGCTTAAAAATGAAAATGGAGCATAATAAAAGGGTAGAAAATGGAAAAGAAATCAGAACTTAGAAACATACACAAAACTATGATCAAGAGCAAAAACGAAAATAAGGAAAGAGGAGAAACAAATTTGAGCAAAAGAGAGAAAATCTTCTAGATTAATCCATGGAAATCTCCATTATGAGTTGGTTATAAGAATCTTAGCCTACCATAGTTACATCTGCAGAAGAAAAAACAAGAAAAAAATGATGAAACCATGAAAAAAAGCAAAATTGGTAAACACTTCCTTCTTCCTATGCTTTGTAAATCTCTGTTTCTTAAGTGGCAAAAACAGTGCACCCCTGTTTCAGCACCTAACTGCAGCTTATAAGGGAGATAAAATATCTAATTTTTACTTTTAGGCGAAATGACATAATTGCCCCTAGCTATTACATAAATTCCAGATTTTCATTGCTGACTTCAGGGCCAATTTCTTCCATCTATTTGACAGAATTTGAGCTCAATTTCTTCATGAAAATTGTAGATATTTGAATTATCTAAAAAACAAAAGAAAATCAGCTCAAACAAACATCGGTAGAGAAATTTATACGCAAAATACCAAAACTGTACAAATCTGAAATTTTAACTACTAAGAGATAAAAATCTATTTAAAAGCCTAAACTATTAATCAACACTAAAGACATTAAATACACACCAAAAAGGGTAATAAACTATTGATCAAGAGTAGCAAATAAGTGATATAAAAATCACTTATCACACCTCAAGTACACACCTCAGTGCGGTACGCACCTCAACCGCATTTGAGTCCTACAAAGAAGACATTATACATTGTCGCAATCCAACCTCGACGACCTTGTTCACTACAGATCAAAACAACAATAAGAAAATGAAAACAATGTTAGGGTTCCCCTAAATTGTTGTTTTTTTTTTCTTTTTTTGCTTGTTATTTCCTAGGTATATTTTTTACTTATATTAAAAAAAGGCAGTTGTTCAGTTCCACATATTTGAAGGGAATTTGTCTTCATCTATGTCGAATTTTGTTTGTTGTCTCCTGGGTTTCACTTATAAAAAAAATCGTATCTTTTAATTATTTTTTTGTGTCTATGAAATGGTCTTTTCGTGGAATTATTTTCCATATATCTTGTCCATGAGATGTGGCTGATTGATTTAAGCACAAAAAACGTGAATGATTAAAATTTTGATTTTGATGGAAATGGTCATTTTGTGGAAGTTTCTGCCATATATCTAGCCATGTAAAAGTCAAAGCTGGGGCATGTTGATGAGCAAAGTCAGGATCCAATGTCTTAAAAAATTGTTCACTTTCAAGAAAAAAGTAACTCGCATGACACTACTAACTAACATCTCAAACACTGTTTACATCCAAAGTGAACAAATTCGACAGCAAAATGATCAAATGCAGCTTATATTACAACACTTTAATCTTAAATCTCTCATGTCAGGTCCTACTACTTCCACAAATGACACTGAGGGCCATGTTGATGATGCTAGACTTGATTGATTTAATGGCATATTTGAGGATTGTACACTGCATGTTTATTTTCTATTGTCCCACTCATCTCCTTTATTTGATTTACAACTTGAGGGATGACCGATAATAGATTGAGCAGATTTTGAGTGACTGAAAATTTCGCTCAGTGCAACTAGCCTATACACATTCCTTTTCTCATTTGTACTTCCAACATCAGTTAAATATATGTAATTATCATTGACAAAGTCAGGAGGGGTAGATGAACCATCTTGTGTGGCACGTTGCAAGGCTTCATCTTGATGCTACTGAATTTTCACTTTCAAAATAAAATCAAATAAAGAACATAAAAATATGAAAATATTGATTTTAACTTTTATTTTTATACTTGATATCAAATGCACTCCCTTAAAAGACTATCCGCAGAACACCAATGTTGAAGATATTTGAGATAAACTCAATGTTCACATAAAATACCAAACAAATTATTTCAAGAGAAACAAAGCTCATAAGAAATGCAATAGCAAAATGCACAATAATCAAGAGATATAGTAAAGGTGCCTTCAAATCTTAAGAAAACCATTTTTATCAGTTCTATGAGGAATGACAGCCTAGATAAGGGATTTGACCTTCGAATGAGCACATGATTTAATTATCAGTTAAAGTTGTATAGAAGGAAGGAAGCGTGTATTGATGTTAAATGAATTGAGAAACTCAAAATAGTTAATTAACCATTGCCGCACTTCCTTTTAGAATCATATGACATGAGCAAAATACTTTAAAATTTAAAGAAAAGTATTTATAAAGTGTGCAACACATAACAATGCTTCTTGTTTTGGAGAGAGAATACTAACCAAGGATTTAAATCACTAACATCTAAAATGTATTAGAAAGATAAAAACAAGAAACAAGGGAAATATAAAAGAACACTTAGTTTCTCGATCATTAGAAGGAACCAAATGTATTAGAAAAATAAAAGCAAGAAACAAGGATTGAGTAAATTATACATGTATTGCATTTTTTTGTCTAGAAAATCTTAGACCTCTCCGAACCATCATAAACTTAGTCCCTCCCAAAAAACAGAAATTGTAGATTAAGTTCCTCACCAAGATAGGGACAAACAACCAAAGTAAACTCAGTACCCAAAATAATATTTTTACACTAGGTAGCCAGCTAAGCACTAGTGCTAGTATTAGGGGAAACTTTGATTAAAGATTATAACCCATTTTCATGCTAAAAAGAGACCAGTTTTCAATGCTAAATACAATATGTATGAAGCAATGAAATCACTCCTATAGCAACAAATTTAAAGAATAAAATACAATTCCTTTCCTTTCTTTTCACAGTATCCTATCCTGGTCACATGCTAAGAAATATTCATGATTAGCATTTATTCAATGATTTAAGGAATAAGGTAGTCAAAACAAAATATTCACATGCTAAGATTAACAACAGTATCAACAGGCTCTGCAGTACTAAAAAAACATAAAAATAAAAATAAAATGCCTAAGGATCAATAAAAATGATTATTTTTAGAATCCTTTTTTTTTTTGCCTAGTCTACTACTATAGAAAATCAGCCTAAATGTCCTAGAGTAAGGCATAACAATAGTTGTCTATCGACTTATTTTTATCCTTCACCAAATTAACATATAATAAACTTTAAAGTACAATCCAAGATGTAGAAAAGTTAAACTTATAGCAAGGTTGTTGCACTTGTTATTGATCCATTCTCCCAACTTCAATTTCTTTGTTTTCTCCATTACCTCCAAGTCCCAAGCAATTGGTGGTTCGATTATGGGACACTCCATTTTAAACTAAGCAGAACCAAGCAATGTTGAAGTTAATGCCCCCTTATCCATCAACTATCTTCCTAGCGACTGATACTTCAATGATATATGATAATTGTTATGCATACATAAATTTTACATGTAAATCACATAACAATTATATTTTTTCCCTCTTTTAATGCTTCTTTTGTGAGTAAAATGTAGGAATTTAGCTTCTTTTGAGCTTTTATTCAGTAGATGCTAAAATTAGTTGATTTATAGTGTCAGGGGCGAGGCAAACTTTCTCGGGGCCCTGTTTAATATTTCCTTTTTTTAGAAAACGGGGCCCTCAATTGATAATTTAAAAATAAATGATTCATTTAAATAAGAAAAATACTTTGCAAGGAGGAGAGAGAAAAAAATTGGGGATGATTGATGAAGATAGGCAACTTCAATAGTAAAAATTATTGTTGGTGGGAATTGAACCTTGGACCCCTTAGTTATTAAAAATATGCATTACCATCTCCTCTAGTTTTCAGTATTGAACATATCTTACAGTAATTAATATTTGAGGCCCCTTATTTTTTGGGGCCCTGTGTGGTTGGACCCCTTGAATGGGCCCAGAACCGGCCCTGTATAGTGTATTGGTTGTATTTTTTTGTAGAAAATGATACAACAGAGACATGAAAGATGGATTGGAGATCTGGAGTAGCTCACTTAGCGCGCACATGCAAACTTAGCACGCACATGCATGCAGGCTTAGCGCGTGGCCAATTCCGAAAAACATGACAATTTTGAAGAATAAAAAGGGGAAATCATTGTGAAAAAGGGGGATAGACAAAAGACAAAGCTAGGGCATGAAATAGAGAGAAAATCCACTCCCTTGGGGACCCTTTTTCTCCATTTTTCTTCCATTCATCTTACTTTCCTATGTATTTTGTACAATGAGAGGCTAAACCATCCATTGTTAAGAGCTCAGCAACCAAACACTCTTGATGTAATGATTCTCACTATCTATTTAATGTTGTTTTGATATTACCCTTTTCTGAGTTTATTGTCTTGTTTATGGTTTGATCACCCATGCACAAGTATGTTCTAGGGTTTATGCATTAGGAAATATTTGCTCCCTAAGAACTTGAAAAGAGCATCTAGGTAATCCATGTCTAGGGATAAAATGATATTATTTAGCCTTAATTATGCATCTTTATTCTTAAAGCAAATTATTTGATTTAGCTCTTAAGGGATTAAGAATGAAATTAGGTAATTTAGGCTCTTTCACATGAGGGATCACGGTTAAAGTAGGTTAGCGGATAAAGGTAATAATTGGAATAAAATTAAATGGTGAAAAATCTCTAACATTGTATCGAAGAGTAGTTTCGGTAGGCTAAGCCCCCCAACATGTTCTGTATTCTGCATCAATCGACAACTCACCCCCAAGTGTTTGTGTTCTATCTCTTTAATGTGCGCTACTGAATTATCTTTATTTATGTTGAATTTTATTTTTCCGCATTAGTATTAGACAACTATCAAAATTGATTCATTGTTCGCTTAAAATTAGAAATATACAAACTGAGTATAGTCAAAGTCCCAATGGACCCGAGACTTAGACTTACCATTTTATTATTACTTGGACAAATTAGTACGCTTACCAAAGTGCTAACAATATCACATGGTGCATATTATATATGACAGGATAGCACTCAGCAGCAAATGAAGCTCAAAACGTACATTGAAGTGAAGTAAGGAAACACTTTTCATCATCACTTTCTATAAAAGGTGTTGGTTGTAATTCTTTGATAGAAAATGGTTCTATAGAGATACAATCAATTCTAAATTTTTTTTAAAGGGTGTAGAAAATGATTTTTTTTCTAAGTAATTGTTTTGGTCCTTCCATTGTGAAATTTGTAATTTGATTATTTTCCATAACTAATACATTTTTATATAATAAATGAAGAGTTTACAGAGAAATAACTTATACAAACCAAATGATAATAGAGAATCCTCCTCAAATGAGCATAGAGAACGAATTGATATATTCAAAAAGAGGAAAACAATAGCCTAAGAAGGATATATATAGTCCCTTCTGCAGGTGCCCATGCCTCTACTTGTAAACAAATCACAACTTTTTTCACAAAAACTTAAATAAATCCCTTCCTCAAACATATTGGCCATTCATTACATTAGGAATCTAGCAGAGTTGTTCTCCCTCAAATGTATTAATATTTATCACAAATTTACCCACTTTTGGTGTGTTGTGCTCATACCATTTTGGTGTTGTGCTCAATCCATTTTGGTGTATACAAATTTTAGACAAATTTACCTTTTTATCAGTTTTAAATTTTTACTATACTTTCTTAATAAATACTCACTACTTTCATGTTTTTATTTACTTTTTTTTTAGAGAAAATGGTTATACACTGGCAATGTAAAAAATTTTCATTTAATCACAATTCACTATGTATGATAAGTTTGTTGACTTTTAAAATAATTATCTTAAAGTAATTCAAACGATGATTTGTGATTGAATAATAGTATAAGTACATAAACACTAAACTCTTTTTTTAACTTCTAAATATTTTTTTCTTCTTCTTATTATTTATTAAAAATATGATGTTTTCTCTCTCTATTAATAATAAAAAATAAACAGATCCCTTAAAACAGAATGGATCTTGGATGACAAGGGACTGTTGCAAGAGAGCCTATCTTGTTGTAATGTTCCATGCGTTACATAAGGTTATGGTTCCTTTTGATCCCACGTAGTTGTCTATACAGAGTCTTTACTTTCACTGCCTTGTGACAACGACCAAGCTGGAGAAGATGACTGACACATTTATAGAATTCTTTGGGTATATATATTAAAGCATGAAAAAGTAATAGTCAGATTGATGAATTTTCTATTTCATCATTATGTTTTTTTTTAGGAATATTCCATCTTGATTTTATCACCTCGTTATTATTTATAATTTATATCCTTCCACTCTTTCACATACTTTTTAGCTTACCTTAATAGTGACTTTATTACATTTTTCTAGCAAGACATGTAGCCAAATTTTAAATTGGGGCAATGAGATGATAGTTGACGTTGCTATTGATATGAACTAGATAACACATTACCATTAATGCTAATATCTAATTTTCTAAGGTACATGACAACATGTTGGGAAGTCAGTATTATCAATCTTGGCTTCTATGCCAAATTATAGGTGTTTATTTTTTTGTGTCTTGATTAACTCAAATTACCATTACTTCGATGAAGCCATATTTTATCAATCTGAAGTTACTCTTTTACTTCATATTTTGGCTTGAATATTAAGTAGCCAAGTTGTGCAGGCTGAAATGCTACTTCATATTCATGCCGCAATAGATAACTTAGTGATTTTGATTGCCAAAGTATGATGCTTAGCTTTTATCTAAATGTAAATCACACATAGGTTTGGAAATTCAGCAACAACATAATGTTTTGTAGTTCTACTTTTTTTTTCTCATGGTATGTGTGATCACATACATATCGAATCTTCACCAATGCATGTCTTAATTAAACATTGTTGATTCAGAATTCACAACTGATTTTGTCTCGAGGTATGATTTGTCCCTGTATAGCTAGGACCTCGTTCTTCTGCTCTTCAATGCAGTATAGAGAAGGCCAAATGAGAGTATAATTTTTAGTAACCCATTTCCATAGAGCCACTGAAATTGGTTTTGTTCTAATGTCTGATCTTCATTATTAGGAACATGAAACTCCCTTACCATTCCATGTGTTTCCACAAACATGTATTAGAAGTCCTTTTCCATGTGATGTGTGTTATGCCAAACCATCTTTAGTTTGACCTTAAGTTGAGATTTCACAATCTTACCTTCATATTCTTGAATGAACAACATTGGAATCAACATGCCAAAAAGCTCATATGCAACCTCGTAAATTTGTTGATGATATTACAAGCATTAAATATTGTTTGAAGAAACAAGAGAGTAGTCCAGACACAAACCCTGAGGTGTTAATAATATCAACGAGACTAAGGGTTATACAAATTCTATTATTATAACATGATCCCGTGCAAGGCTATATAGATTCTTCTATATTTTGTGGTAATAAGAAACTTACTTGATTCCTGAATAGAGATCACTTGTCCAATCTTCTCTATAACACAATGTTCTTCCAAATCTCTGGAACATGGTAGTATTATAGATTTTTGCATTTAACCATGGTAGACTATGACCTTTTTGCATTTAAGGATCATGGTACCATATCAAAGACAACATAATCAAATGCATTATACATGTGAATCTAAAGGAATACACAATGTTGAATGCTCTGCAGAAGTTTGGTATGATGACTGCAAGTTTGTTGGTTCCCATTTGGCTTTGACAGCCTTCTAGATTCCATGCAAATTAAAGAAGGAAAACTCTATATTAAGTTGATCAGCGCGTGAAATGTGGATGTTATGTATACTAATGTTATGTATGATGTCATTTATTGATTGACAAAAGAAAGTGGTTATGTGTTGTGTGCTGATGTAGCAAACTTTTCATTATTCTGTTTGCAATTTTTGATGGGGCAGTTGTATAGGGAGGTCAATTGTTGAATGCGGAATATATTCTTATCTGAGTAGGTGAAACATAAAGTTGATAGTATAGTAAAAAAAGAATAAGTATTGGTAGATCAGAATTGAAGAAAACTATGACATATGTATTTCTCATGTTTAATAGGTAGCAAAAGAACAACTTCAAACATGTCCTTTGTTGGAAATTCATGTAGCTAATAACTGCATTTATGCTTTAGCATTCAAGGGTCCTTAATTTTCCTGTATCAAAGAAGGAAAAGAGGAAACCTCCCAACTTATACCATAGTTAAACTCTATTATACTGTCATAAACTTGAAAAAAAAAAGTAAAAAAGGGAAGACTATGTCTTATGTCTTGCACTAGAGAAGAAAATACGTGTCAATAGAATCTTCCTCTTTTGTATTCCTAAATCCAATGCTTATAAGTTATAAACACTACTTGTGATTTTCTCTTCAACTTGAAACTGCACAAATGATTGCAGCCACTTTATATTTCAACAATGATGTTATTCTTACACCCCATTTTCTAAACTTTTCTTCTACAACTCCCTTTGATTGAAAACAAAAGAAGAGAAATCCACTATTTTCTATTCTCTTTTTTCTCCAATTAAAGGGAGGTGTAGAGGAAATTAAAGTATAGAAAATGAAGTATAAAAATAACAACATTGGTTTCTATACCATTCACAAATCCAACCTGCAACATTTCCTAAAATTTGAAAACATTACGACAAGATGTGGTGATAACAAAAAGATGAGAAGCAAAGTGAGAAGGATTCATGTTTTGGTATATGTCAACAGGTTATACCAATAGATGATATACCAATGATGTTTTAGGTCATCTGAGACAAGATGACCTAAAACACCATTTAGTAATGACATGTTGAGTGTATTGATGCGCCTAACTTTAGAAGTAAGTTTTTCCACATTAGCCTTAAGACCCTGCATAAAACTAGTTTCAAGAATGTCCACAACTATAACAAAATGGAGTGTACTACCATTAAAAAATGTGTTGGCTACCTGTATGCTTAAAAGAATGTCTTTAAGAGAGACATTGTTAGTGTTGTCCTTAGCAACACATGGAACACCCTGTTGTACAAGACAAATAATCATCCCAACCAACACTGGTGTCTTATAATCATTAACAACAACCAACATGACATATTCCAAAGAAAACATGTATCATGCATGACTTGTGGTCTTTATCCTTTGCCTCACATTCATGTTGCATCCTGTAAAACACATATTGACCCAAGTTAGACTATATAAAACACTTAGTGTATATAGTTAACACTATGAGATAAACTTTATTTGTGCCATACTCTCTTTGCTTGACACCAATGTCTTCAGATGGTTTGGTACTGGTTGCAAGTTGTTGGATATCCATTAGAGATGTATAGGGAAAAAACAATAAAGTTGTAGTGAATTACAAAGACACTTAACCCACTTATAATGAAATAGAACGATTAGGCTTAGAGTGTAGTGATAAAAAGGAATTCGGTTGACAAAAAGGAAATGGGTTGACGTGCATTTAATGCATTTCAAACCTAACTTACACTACACTTAGGTGCACCATATTGTTGTTGTAGGGATATTCACCAAAATATGAAAAGTTGTAAGTGGGGCATAACGTTGTGATCTTTAGTGGGTATAGATTCTCGCCACGCTTTTTCTAGTAAGACAACTCTTGTTTTATAAATAATTTATTAAAAATATAATATGTTAAATAATAAATAATACACTAGTTTATAAATAATAATTTAAAAATGACGAAAAATATAACAAAATTATTGTCAAGTGAATTAAATAATGGTTACAAATAATACACTATTTTCCTTGATAGAAGGTAGTTAAATAATGTTTACAATATTTACGTTTCTTCAACTTCACGTACAATGTTTATATAATTATTTCCCTTAACTAAATTATTCAATTTTTATGTCATTATTTTTCTTATTATTTAAATTAACATATACATTAAACAGTTTGTATTAAAATAATAATTAATCACAGTTGATTGTCTTCATATTTTACTTGACCAACACATGGAAATGCTTTTTAACGCTTATATATGCCATGAACAATGAGTTGAATATGATCACATTAATATTTCATGCGGATGCATAGTAGGAACTTTCTTCCATAGACCACTTAGGTAAGTGGTTCATTTTGGAGCATGTTTTGTCATCTGTCCAATTTAATTGTATTATATTCAATGTTGAAGATTGCCACCGATAACTGTTTGTAGTAGTAAAAAGTAATTTTTGTTAATGCATTTATTTATAAAAATAATATGATAAAATTTACTCATCTACCCTTTTGTTATAATAGTGATTTAATTAGTTTTAGTCATTTGGTGTTTAAGGATCTATTCGTGAGTATCCTTGGTAAAGATGATTTATACTGGGAGAGTGATTTTTGTTTCTAACGCTTGTATATGCCATGAGCAATGAGTTGAATAGGGTCACATTAATATTTCATGCAATTGCATAGTATAAACCATTATATAAAAGGTTTCTGGGCTTTATTAAAGGGTGGAAAGAAAACTACGTTAAACAACCTTAACAGGGAGATTAAGCTACCAAAATCATAACATAGAGAATGACAAACTTGCAGGGAACACAAACCTAAATCGACCATTACTCTAACCTACAAAATGATTATGAATACCCTTTTTTTTAATCGTTCCAACCTCAATTGTTCATCCATCATCTCCATCTCAACCTTCATTTCTAACTTATCATCTATTGCTTGTTGAATTTTTTGTTCAAGAAGTTTGACATTGTAATAGTTATAGTCTCGACACTTCTTTTCCTTGATTGCCAACACACGATGCATCACTGAAGCAACAACATCTTCAAGTGCTTCAAATTGGCTGACATTGGTTCTTCCTACACAAAAAACGCAACCTTTTGGAAAGTCATCTATTATTATGCCTGCTGACTATTGATGATATTCTACTCCGTCAACAAACATGTGTTGTTACAACTTGAACACAGGAGAATGAACCAACCGCAATGTGTTACTCACTTTGATCTCAAGGAGAAACAAAAATCATTCTCCCAACATAAGTCATCTTTACCAAGGATACTCACTAACAAAGCCTTAAACACCAAATGACTAAAACTAATTAAATCACTATTATTACAAAAGGATAGATGATTAAATTTCATCATATTCTTTTTATTAATAAATGTATCAGCAAAAATAACTTTTTCATTAAATCGAATGAATATAATATTATTAAATTGGATAAATGACAAAACATGCGCCAAATGAACAACTTACCTAAGTTGTCCATGGAAGAAAGCTCCTCAACAAAAATACATTCAAACCTCATTCTTATAAACACCCATTTAGCATTTATTTATTTTACCTCTCTTATCATATGTATCTCCTGTTATATTATAATCCTCTTTCTTTTGTTTCTTTCACGATGTAGATTTGATTGTAGTTTTGGTGTTCACAAAAGGTTTTTCTTAGTTGTTTCTTTGGTTTTTATCTTTAGTTGCTTTATTGTATTGTCAACGTAATATTTAATTTAGAGTTATGTCAATATGAGGGAGATTGTTGTGCTTTTGTTTTTGGAAATATGTAAATTCATACTTAGATAAATAGATAAAAGTGAAAAAGTGTAAGTAGAATACTCCCTCCGTCCTAAAATGTTTGATGTTTAAGGTTTTCTTACACATGCCAAAAAAGCAAGTATTCCAAGAGAATTGGTATTTATTATGGAACAATTTTACTAAAATATCATTGTGCTCTCTCTTAATTTCAATAAACGTATTTTTAAGTCTTCCAAGACTACATTATATATTAATGGGAAAAAATGGAATAGGTGTTTAAATATCTTATTGAAAAGTGAGAATATTAATCAATTTGAAATTTTTTTCAAAAAAGGCTAAAACTGCAGTCATTTTGAGACAGAGGGAGTAGACGATATGTGAGATAGAGAGTAAGAGAATTTGGAGAATTAATTACATGATTAATTAAGACTATCATGGTCTCAATCAATTTTCATGTCACATGTAATCAAATTTATTAATTTTTCATCGTAAATAGAAAATCATGATTATATATCATTGATAAGGACCATGGATATATATATATATATAGTGGTCTCGAACAATATACTAATTTCTTGAGAAATAAAGATAGAGAATGATTGTAAATATGTTGTTTATAGTGCAAGGGTTTCAAACTTCATTCCATTATGGTAAGGGAAATTCTATACACAAAACTTAAGAATGATTTTGCGTGTTTGTTTTAAAGATATATGTTTTGTTTGGAAACTTATCAAAGAGTCGTTACAATAGGTGAAAATAAAAAATAAAACAAATATTAAGTTTTTTACTCATGAATTAGTTAGTTTATGCATATGTTAATTTATAGAATTTTTGTCATTTAACCTTTTCAAAAATTGATTTTTAACTTATGAGATGAGCTTAATTTATTTTATCTTCTTATTTTCTTTTATAAGTATTTATTAAGAAGTTTATCGAAACTTAACCATTATAAATATTATAATTGTGTTTTGATCAAAGGCTTTAACAAGTATGTATACACTGTTAACCAATCAAAGATCATTCTTGGTATGATTTCCAATGTAGATAGATATTATAAAATGCAAAAACTTACCATACAAGATAATTTGTTTTTTATAAAGAGTGTAAAAAAAATATATTGTCAATGCATGTATTATTTATTTAAGTATGCCAAAAAGTCTTGTATCACTTAGGAGTTAAGGCTAAAGGTGTTATTTATAAACACCCTTCTCCCTTTACTCACTAAGGTGCCTTTTAAAAACAAAACTGTAATGACTAATTGAGTGCCAAAGCCACAATACCTCACATGTGGACATTGTTATCAAAATCGACCCTCTTAAATTTTTTAATCGAATCAGGAGACAATATACTTTGACATTGTTAAATATTCTTTGACCTAAGATGTAACACCCCGTGTGCACCCGGCTATTAACATTATACAATATCAGAATGGCGCAGCAAGCATGAAATATAACAATAAAGGAAGCCAGAATTCAATATAAAACATATCTTATTATACATATATGGTGAATCTCTGTAATATACACAATACATGTTCTTCCTCAAAACTATACAGTTATCCCCTAGGATTTCAAAATATAGACAAAAGGAACAAAATGTGAGCT
>PYAF01000229.1:513823-533683 GCA_007407185.1 Glycine tomentella
TACATTTTCAACATGCCATATAGCTCAGAACAACCTCCTGACTACACTTTTCTAAAGAACCTAAGCCTAATTCCAGCTCTATAATCAATTGGTTACTATTCACCCAATCCCCCATTCCAAGAATTAAACGGTGAAAACGCAAGTTTCTTACCTTAAATCAGTCAAGGAAGGCTAGAGAATCTTTTCCCCTGACGCTTGCGTCCTTAAATCGCCTTCTCTTTCTCTCTGAGCTCAACTCTTTCTCTCAAAACTCAAGGGATGGGGTTTTTCACCAACTCTCACAAATTAGGCTGAAATTTGGCTTATAATTGGTTCTAATCAAGGTTATAGGTGATTAGGAGGTGTTTTATGGGTGTATGATGAAGGTATAAAGCTCCTAAGGTGCATCAATGGTAGTCTAGGCGTAGGGAGGAAGAGAAATAGTGTTTTGGGGCCAAAATTTCGTAAAATGGCCTTTAAATACTGGGTCTGCCGACATTCCCGCGCTAATCGCGCCATATATGGCGCTATCCGCGCCAAGTTCCAGCAATTGTGGCGCTAACCGCGCCATTCTGGCTCTAATTGCGCCAACTTCCAGCATCTGTGGCGCTAATTGCGCCAACTGGCAGAACCTGTGGCGCTAGTCGCGCCAATGTCACGCTAACCGCGCCAGGACCATATCCGTCGCTAAAACTGTCGCTAATTCTGTCGCAAAATTTTAATTTTTTTTTTTACGGTTATTATATAAGAAATTATTCCAATTTAAATGTAAAATAAAAAATTTCTTAGTAAGAAATTAAGTTATGCCTCCATCTTGTTCTTGTCTTTTTTTATTTATTTATACCATTACTATTCTTTTCACTATCTGATCCTACATAATCATTTTCAATATCTTTTTCTTGGTTTGAGATAGATAATTCAAGATTTCTCAGCCCGGCCGATCGGACCGGGACCGGGTAGCATAATTGGTCTGGTTCTACTATTGGATTGATTATGCACTTGGCTCGATCAAACCCGGTCAAAACCGGCTGGTTGCCCCGGTCCGGTCCCGTCTAGCTCGGTTTCACTTTTTTTTTTAGATTTGTTTTTTTTTTGGTTATTTTATTTTATTTTTTAAAAAATTTTGAATTTATTAGCAATAGTTCTTTTGGATTTTGGAGTATGAATAAACTTTTCTTACTCAAATAATGTTAATTATATACTTATATATAATAGATACATATATAATTTTAAATTTTTAATATATACCGGGTCAAACTGGACCAATTACTGACCTACTACCTCGACCGGATCAATGATCGAACCGGTTTTAATAACACTGCATGTGGTGACATTAACGTTGCCAACATACTTGAGGTCGAAACAATATTGTTGCTTGAAAGAGGAAATAAGTCACTCTTGCCCTTTTACCTTAATTGGAGGGCTTGTTTTGGTACACTAAAAGTCCCACATAGCCTAACATTCGAGGCCAATTTTTTTAACTTCAAGTCCACTAAAATTGTTAAGATCACTAAATCCAAGCTATTGTCTACATTAACTTTTAGAGGTCATCACGATTTTGTCCTTAAAAAACATGTCCATGTAAGGGAAGATGGTGTTTAGAAATGATCCTTTGCATCAACTCCTAATTAGTGATGTGAGACTTTTCTTATTTGTTCTTGACAAAAAGAGTTTAATTAGCATTCACTACTAGTATACATTTTTTTTACAAATGTATCATATATAATAATTTGTAATTGAACAACAATGCATATACTATTTATTTTTTAGGATTTTTTTAATAAACCTATTCTGTCATATAAAATAATAAACATTATAGTTATTATTAAAATATACTTATTTTTATTTCTTTTTCACTTTATTGTTTTTTCTATTCTTTTATCACAATAGTTATTATATCTATCATTTTCTTTCTTTTTCTTTCTCATATCTCCCTTGGTACACCCTAAAATGAAATGCTAGTTCTTTGTTATCCTAATGTTATGTTTGATTGAGAGAAAAAAAAAGTTAAAAAAAGGTAACAATGTTTTATTTTTATTTCATAAGAAAAAAATAAAGATAAAGACAAAGAAAAATGATTTTTAGAAACAAAAATCCCTCTCCCTGTGAGTGGAATGAAGGAAAAAAAGGTGATAAATATAACAAAATATTATTAAAATGAGAGAGAAAAATAAATAAACATATTTATGATAAAAATAATAAATTTAAAATTAAACAAAATATAATTTTTTTATACTAATGATGATTACCTAGCCATTTATAACTTTCAAGTTCAATCCAATAATCACATCTTATTGGCAACTCTAATTAATGTTATGATTAGTTAAACCAACATTAACACATGTGGGATATTGTTTTTTCTTTTCTTTCATATTTTTGCACATCTTTTTTCATTTTGATGGTATTTTTGCACATCTTATTATCTTTATATTAACTATTTAAAAATCTTTACACTCAAAGCACATGAAATTTATAATAAAAATGTGACACAAAATGATTTCTCTTCATGCAAAGACACACACTCTGTATTTATTTTTATTTTTATAATCTAATATAAAAATATCCGGGGAAAACGCTGAATTGACCGGCGTTGCGTCTTCAATTCTGTTTCTTGTTCGATTCGATTATAACCAATAAGGCAACGCCAGCCTCATTTTCCAACCAAAACCTCATTCAACGACGTCGTTTCCTTTCTCCTTCTCCATCATATATATATATATATATATATATATATATATATATATATATATATATATATTCCACCTCCATCGTTATTCTTCCGTTTGTTTCATGCCATTCGCAACGGTTAAAGAGAGAGTGACAGAGAGCATTCGAGAGAGAGAGAGAGAGAGAGAGCCCGATCTTCCTCTATCGATCTCTGCTCTTTCATCTCCTCTTTCCAGATTCGTTGCATTTTCTCATTCCTCGCGAATTTCGAAATCGCGTTCCTTTGGCTCTCGATTCCCACGCTCCGGTTCACGGTGAGATATTTGTGTTTTTTCCTTGCAATTTGCGTTTTCACCTTTTCGACTTTGATTTCAGTTCTTAATTTTTAATTTGAATTGTACTTTCCGTGTTTGGTTAACTTTAAGACGAAGATAGCGTGAGTTAGGTTTTGTTAGTTATTATTTTTCACTTCTTGATTCTCGAGATTTTTTGTTTTCAATAGATTGTTATGATTGTGATTGAAATAATTTGTTAGGATGCTGTTTAACAGCTTTATTCGCTGAGAACTTGTTAGACTTTATTAGTTACGATATTTTGCTCTTTCTTCAGTTAAAAAAGGTTGATCAATTGTGTTGATTAAGCTCTTTGTGTTCCTTTGACTTGATAACGGCAGGTTACCAATGCGAAACGAACACGTAATGTGTGGTTCTTTCAGCTTTTGACATTTGCGTTAGAGTAATGCTAGGGGGTTTGGCACTGTGATATGATAGTCTTTGGTGGTTTAACTTGACAATTTATGATTAACACTTTGTCGGGGTCAATGTTTTAAAAAACTGGGATCCTTGACGTTGCGGGAAGTTGCAGACAATGTGGCCAATGCGGCCACAGTTGTGGTCACGGAGAACCCAACAGCCTTGACTTTATGGCTGAAATTGTGGTCGTGGACCATTTTTTAAGAACTTGGTCCGGGCTGTTAAAATTTTAGAATAAATTTAATCATCTTGTCTTAAAGATTATGCTTCTTAGAAATGGGAGAAACCCAGTACTGTACTGTCAACAATTGTGTCCCCATCTCTTTCCTCAATTTTTATATTTTCTTGCTAATGATGCCTTTTATAACATGTAAAATTTTCTGGCTTTTCAATTTTGACACACAATCTAATGGTTTTAATGAGTCTATTTGTCTTGGATGTAAGACAATGCTTGATAGATTAGTTGAGTTAGAAGCTCTATTAAAAATTTGATATATACTGATGACTGATAGTAGTTGGAAATTGTGTTAGTTTTTCTTTCTGCATTTAAATCTTAAGATAACATCGATTGTATTTATTTTATGTAATCATGCAATAATTATTTTTTTTTTTTCTGTAGATTTTGATTGAGATGAAACTTGAAAGGGGTTGATAGTCAACAGGGGAAGAGAAAATGCTGAGGCCCAGGTTCATGGGAAAGTGCTTCTGTTTTGGACAATGGCTTCAATGATTACTGCCTCTGCATTTTAAATTTGTTCATCTTTCATGATGTGGAGTTTTGCATCAAATGCCCTTAAAAGCATTAGATTGAAAATAGGCTCCAAACAGCCAAATCAAACTTGTGCAGAATGCTCAGATGATGAGCTCTGCTCTAATGCCAGCAGAGACGAAGGGCTGGAATGCCCAATATGTTGGGAATCCTTTAACATAGTTGAGAATGTGCCGTATGTCTTGTGGTGTGGCCACACCCTCTGTAAAAATTGCGTCTTAGGACTGCAATGGGCAGTGGTGAAATTTCCTACTCAGCAAATCAAGATTCCGTTCTTCATTTCTTGTCCATGGTGCCACTTGTTATCGTTCCGGATCATTTACAAGGGCGATCTTAAATATCCATGCAAGAACTTCTTCCTTCTCTGGATGGTCGAGAGCCTGAATGGTGATAGGAATAAGCTCGTTTCCACTTGCACAGACAACCAACCAATTTGGTCTCCCAAGTGCAACCTTCTGGGAAATCAAGTTACTAATTGTAACCTAAGAAGGGCCTCAGTAAGTCCTTGTTCTAGACTGTTGGGATCTAACCGCAACATTCGCGTCAATGATGGAGAAACACGCCACTTTTCCCTTCATAAATCCCTGGATTTCTTACTTCACTTTACATCCAAGTTCCCATTGGTCGTCATTTTCCTTCTGATTGCCCTTTTCTTAATTCCCTGCAGTGCTGTTATTTTAGTCCTATACTTTCTAGTCAGTATTCTTTTTGCTATACCATCATTTCTCGTATTGTACTTTGCATACCCTACGATCCAGAGGCTGGTAAGAGAAATAACATCTTAAGATATAGCCTTCAGCAGAGTGTTACTCTGGATTGATTGTCGTACTCTGGTAATTTCTGTTTGTTACTTTTAGGTTTTTTTTTATTCTTATGGTTCTATATCTTTTGTAATTTTTGTGCAATTTTTGTATCTACTTTTAAGTTGAAAATCTTGAGAGGAAATTTATTCTTTGGCACTTGTATTTTTATTCTTAATTTCCTTTTTATTTTTCCTTTTTCTGAGTGGGTAATTAAATATTTGGTACAAAGAACAAGGTTCACTTGCCGAAAAGTACATGTATTCGAATGACTGGCTATGTGATACTTATAGAAAATGTTTCATGCAATATCTAAGTCGGGGCATGATTTGGAGCTGAGCTTAAATGTCGTTTCGGCATACGCTTTCCTGTTCATTAACTTGATTTGAAAAATCGCCAGATTATTCATTCTGTACCTTAATGGTCACTGATTATTTTAAAGAAAAAATGTTTTGTTTAATTAAAAGATATATATTAAAAGGTATAAATCATAATGGTCATGGAAGTTTTTTTCAGAAAATGTAGAAACTAAAATGAAACTGTTTTGCTGCATTCCCAGAAGTTACAAATAAATGTACCTTGTAAAAGAAAGCTTTAAAAAGCTGTATTATATGTATCATTTTTAAGCTTAAAGAAACCAAATTAATAACTTATTGAGATCTGGATTGTAACTTGTTTATTTTCTGTTTGTTGGATTATTTTAGCTCTACTTTAGTTTTCCAACTAACGTGCCTTCAGAGAAGTTTTCAGTTGGCCCCTCCAATGTTTGTGTCTTACTAAGAGTTTAACATGACTAATTGCTGAAAGTGAAAACTAAGGGAAAAATAACAGTTTGGGTTAGCTTGATTAAACAATTAAACTCTGCAGTTTCATAACATGATAAATTATTTTATTGGTTAATTAGTCATTTCCTGAAAATAAAGTTGACACTCAAACTATGGTAATGATTTTTTTGTTTTTTGTTTTTACCAAAACTAAACTCTAAAGCAAGAAAAACTGCAACTAATTTACACAAGTAGCTCGTGTATATGTTCAACTTTTCAGTTTTTCTTTTTCCAATTTTTATAGGAAGATGCCTTGTTTTTACTAGGAATGAAGACTAAGAGCTATATATGGATAGAACTATGAAACACATATCTCTTTAATTTCCCCAATCCCCGTGATGCTACATAATTGGTGATCTCAGAAGCAGAAGCAGAAGCAAATGCCTGGCATCTCGCCTGTTCGAATTACATTTGCCTTCTCTTTTGCTTTTTGTTCTTCATTCCTCCGGCTTTCTTCTGCCTTGGTTCTCGCTCCATCTGCAATTTGATCTATAGCCGTGATCTTATTCTGAAAATCTTCCAAAGCTTTCATCCTTCTTTGCTCAACTTCTCTCTGCAGGGGTTTAGAGAATCATGATTAGGAACCACATGCTAATTTTATGACTTAATTTACCAAGTTAGACCAAAGACTTCATCTGGCATTGGACATGGAAGCATTTAACGGCTTAATTTAGATGAAATTTGATTACAGAAACCGGCATATTTGGTCAAGTAGATTGTTTCATTAAAAACAATTTAAATAAAAGGCTCAAAATTGAACGAGTCAAAAGTTTAGGGACTAAATTTTAATGTTCCTATTTTTCTTCATATGCTATAAGTTGTTTGATGAATCACAAGAATCACATGTCATGAGTCTAATTTCGGTTAGGTATAAAGAATGGCTGAGTGAAACCTCTTCCTTATCTAGCTTGCGTCTGGCTTTCATCTTCTTCTTGTTTTCCCATGAATCTATCACCTCTCTCAACTTGTCATACCTGACAATTTCTTTTTCATTAGTATAAAGTGCATGTAATAATGTACGAATCAAGCATGGTAGCATTTATTGAAATTCTGATTGAGAACGGTTTCTTTGGTAGAAATTCAATTTAATATAACATCCAAAATCTAAATACCTTTGTCTGATCTCTTGAAACTCAGCTCTCTCCCACTCATCTGCTTTTGTGCGCCTTTTGGTAACAGTTGGTTGTCTTACAGGGGCAGGCTTTGTTGAAGTCTCAGGCTTTTCATCAGAGAAAGTTGAACTCTTTCTCATTGATGGTGCAGGGGTAATGCTTTCTTCTGGCTTCTTACCTTGGTCATTCTTAGATCTAAATGAACCTGAACATGATGCACACAAAGTTACTATAATTTGTGAATCCCCTCCCTCAAAAGGGTACAATAACAACAAAAGTATTTTCCTACTAGATGTCATTTGATTCCATTAGACAAAATCTTTAGAGATATTATTCGCATTGAGACCCCTTCAGAAGGATCTCATGCATCCTTACCTGACAATCGCTTGGATGCACTATTAAGTAAGGGAATTGGAGGTTTTGTGCCATCCACCTTGCTTTTGGTCTTTGTCAACGAGGCCTTCGGGGTCTCACTCTTCTGTTTAGAAACATCTTGCAAGTTAACTGCGAATACAGCAGCAGCCACTGCAGCAGCGTGGTCCATGTCTCTGGAGTCATGATCACCACTCCTTTTCCTTGAAAACTGTTTCTGGAACCAATTATCGCCACCCTGTTTCTTCTCTCCTGGAATTGTCACCAGAGTTTCTTAACAAATTGCCTCATTGATTTTAAGACAAAAACTGACAGAAAATCTTTGTTCATGTGTTTCAAACTTTGGTCAAATGGAATATACATAGTTTTTTTACCTTTATTCTTTAGTTCCTTATTTTGGTTACAGGTTTACAGCATATCATAAATTCTCAGCTCCTTCCTTTTTACTTCTTCACCATGACACCCTTTCTTGCCTAATATGCTAATAGCAATACAGATAATAAAGACCTCAATGGGAGGGTAAAAAACATTACCTTTGAAAGATTGAGTCTTCTGAATTGGTATTTTCGAATCCCTGGTAAGTGTTCATATAAACGGATAATACTTATGAGCACCTTAATCGTGGTTTTATACAATATGTGAAAATACATAAGTTGAATGAAAAGCTACTTTATGCAGCTATTATTATGAGCATGCATCCAACTACTATCAGCAAGAAGGGAGACTGCAGAGAAACAAAATTTTAAGTAAAATGATCATGTTGATAAAGGAGAAATTACTATATGGTTTTGAACCTATATTTGTTTTAATGGTATTGACTAATTTTTACATGACATGTAATCAGTTTTTTTTTTTTTTTTTTTTTTTTGTTCTGGGTCAGAGACCTCAGGTGTCTCCCGACCCCCTGGTTTAAAGTTTCAGGACTAATCCCGCTCGTGTGTGTAGATGTTGCTGACCCAAGAAAATTTACCACAAGGAGGGAATTGAACACGGATTCTCCAGTTAAATGGATCGTTTTTCCACATTTGAATGCAATGGAACTTTATACCACTGCGCCTACGAACTTCAAATATTTAAACTAAAGTCTCCTAATCAAGAGTTTAGTTCAGTCGGATATATGACTGGCATGAAATAGCAAAACATTTTAGCCAGTGAAAATTTAGAAGCACTAACCTCATTTGATTCAAAAAATTCTCCATTCTAGTTCAAATTCTGTTCCCAGGCTTCCCTTCTATGTGTCATCCATTGGCCATAGGCAGGTGCTTTTTGAAATATATAGAAGAAACCTTGGAAAGGAAACATTTTAGGTTTGTCATAAGACTGTTATTTGGAGGAGGGCAAGCAAGGTCAAATATACTTTGCATGTGGTAATTGGTTTGGAACTCAAGTGCCTTGTGAGGGAAGACAGGTATTCTTTTCTTCTTTAGAGAATTAGCTGTCAGTATGGGATCTTATATGACATTCTCCACCACATGCATATTTCTTTGTTTGCTGATGATTTTTGATGAATCCCAATTGAGATTTCCAGCAAAAACAATATGAAATATTGCTTTCTATTATGTCTTCAGCATCTAAGCGGATAAAGGATGGCAAAAAATAAAAGACACACAAGAGAGAGCATATATTCGCAGTGGTCACTTTTTGTGCTACAAAATGTTTAAAAGGTCACGTTTTTAGCATTTCCAGATTTGATCTTCATAAAATTATGACAGTTTTGTTGAATTTCTTTGCACCTTTCTTGAGAAAAATATAATGACCTCTTGGTAGGAGAAATATTTCACTGTGATAAAAATGGAAAAATGTTTTTTGTGCATCAAATTTTATTTAACACCTAAGAGAGAGAAATTAAAAAATACATATTATATATATAATATGTGATATAATTTGATTAAAAAAAGAAGAAGAGAAAAGCAAGTGTTAGCAGAGTGTTTGCTTTATAGAGTTATATCAATATGTTATCCTTCAATAAAAAAAAAGTTATTTTCTTTGATTAACTTTTTTTGAGATGGGTGCATACAAAAAGATAAAAATTGTTATGGAAACAATTATAAGGGCCCAATTGTAAGGTCCAATTGTTGTTTGTGAATCGTGCATTTAACAGATTCATTGAACGTGGTTTGAGACCCAGTCAATAGAAGCAGTTAAGATGTGATGGTGAAGTCCGATATCTTCGGGGTTTAGAACGTTCAGCAACTGCCAGGTAAGTTGCTTATAAATATGTGGAGATCTTAGCCAAAAAGGTACGTTGATTCTGACTCTATCTCTTTCAATTACACAGAGCACACACACCACGTCCATTGGTGTACTCCTCTGTGATCATTTGCTTCAGGGTGTCATTTTCCATTGATATTTCTGAAGTAGGAGAGTTAGAATCTAATCCAAGAGCAATTATATAGCCCATTAGTGCTGTACATCTGTGTTCTGGAAATATACAGAACATTGGCACCGTCTGTGGGAATCGATAAAATTCAAGTCCCACGCTTCAGCAATGGTGAATACCAGAAACAGTCAATCTGTGCCACGTTCCGAAATGCCGAACATGGAGATATTCGTACCTGAAAATAGAAACATGGTGCAGCGAGAAGAAGTGCATGTTACTGAAGCTGTCTCTGACGCAGCTTCTTCTCCCGTCCCGACTGAGCAACAGAGGGAGGTTCCGGCGCGAAGGATGGTGCAGGAGGAGGAGTTGGGAGAACGGTTTGTTAGCAATGCTCTAAATTCGATCTTGAGTCGGATTGAAAGTATGGAGAGAAGACAAGCTCTTCAGATACAGGAGGATATCCAGACGATAACACGTCAACATACCGAGACTTAGCGGATGGCACAGTTGGAACGAAAATTACAGATTATGGTGGTACGGGTAGACGTTTTGAACCAGGAAGAGGAGTCATTACCTACAACCCAAGATTTGAGGATACCCTTGAGCCAAACGAGGAATACCGAATAGCCAGGAGACCGGATACGAAGTGAAGGGCCGTCTCGAGAGCGGATCCGAGTACATGAACCGCCGCGAGATGGGGATAGGAACGATGAAAACTTGTGTAACCGGGTAGAGAATTTGGAAGCTCCGCGAGTCAATCAAAGACAGACTGGTCCCGGCCTCGAGGGGGAGTCAGGTTCTCGTGGAAAGGAGGGACCTGTTTACCGTCGAAAGTATAGCCGGGGACAACAAAACAACAGCCCTTTTGTGGATGAAATAGTGAACGCCCGGTATTTGGACGATTTTGACCGGTCATTTCTGTCAAAATACGATGGGACCTAGGATCCACAAGTGCATATTGACGAGTTCGATTTGCAAATGTGTGTCCGGGGCATCGACGAGCCGATTATTTCAAGAATCTTTGTCACTACATTGACGGGGCCGGCGCAGACTTGGTTTCACACTTTGCCGCCGAGGTTGATCAGAAACTTCGAGGATTTCGGACAGAAATTCTTGTTGAATTTCGCCACTAATAAGAAGCAGCCAAAGTCCGAGTTCACTTTGGGAAAAATTAAACAGTTACCCGGGGAGATGTTGCAGAGTTATTTAGACCGGTTCAAAGAAGCAGCATTACAGGTGCACGGGCTGGAGGAAAAAGTTCATGTCTATCCGATCTCTGCTGGGTTGAATGGGTCTTCAAGATTTGTCAAGTCCATTTATAAAGATCCAGTGAAATCGCTGATGGAGTTTCCTGCCCGATCGAAAAAATATCTGGAGTTGGAACAAATGGAGATAGCCAATAACTCAGGACGTGAGAAGGAGCGAAAAGATAGAAGAAGGAGTCCGCCCCCAAAGAATAGGGGACATGCTGAAAATCGAACACGGAACAATGAAGCGAAGTTCTGGTCGGGTAGATACGAGAACAAATATGAGAAGTACACTCCGCTAAACGTCTCCCATTCTCAGATTTGGAAGGAGGTAGCGCTCACGGATATGAAAAGGTAGAACGACCTCGTCCCATCTTTAACAAGGCCGGACTGGATAAGTCACAATTTTGTGAATTCCATAACGGACCCGGGCACACCACGGACCAGTACTGGGATCTACGAGTTGCAATCGAGAAGTTCATCCGAGAAGGGAGATTAAGGCAATACATGATCCAAACACAAGGAAGAAAGAATAAGCGCAAGGGAGCCGAGGTTCAGCCTGAGAAGAAGGATGAAAGAAAGAAAGCACGAGAAGAGGATGACATTTTCCCGGAACCAAAGTTCGAATGTAACGTGATTTCGGGGGCCATGGGAGGTGGAGGCGACATAGCTAATCAGAGAAGGAAGTATCTGAAGGAGGTGTTGTTGATCCGAGCACATCCGAAGTTTAAAGACCGGGTAGGATATGGAGGGAGTAGTACCCGGGCACGAGGACGGATTGGTCATCACGGGAACGGTTGGCAATTGCTGGGTAAGGAAGATGTTCGTAGATAATAGGAGTTCCGCCGACATAATCTAATGGAATGCGTTCAAAAAAATGAATTTGGACCCTGAGGATCTGAAGCTGTGTAAAACCATTTATTTACGGCTGACCCTGGGCACTAGAGAAGCTTTCAAGTCCGAGAGGGTGAAGTTTGTGGTGGCTGATTTCTCGTCCCAATACAATATGATATTGGGGAGGCGCACTATACATCGATGGGACATTTTGATGTCTACGAAGCATCAGAAGCTTAAATTTATGGGCGGCAATGGTCAGGTGGTGACAGTATGTGACGATCAGAAGGATTCTCGCCAGTGTTACTATGACACATTTAGAGAAAGCGAAAGTAAGTCATTGCCAGTATCTCAAGATCCGGGCAGAATCCAGGAAATCCGGGAAGTCAACGATGATAGTGATAACCGGGTACGACCGGTGAACATGGTGGAGCTGGATATGCGAGAAGCACCAGATGAATGGAGGCCGGAGCCGGTAGAAGAAGTCGAGCAGGTCCAGATAGGTGATCAAGCCGGTCAAACTACCAATATCGGACGAGTAATGGAGTCCGAACACAAGGAGGTGCTCATCCAATGTCTAAAGAAGAATCGTGACGTGTTCACATGGAAGGCGTCTGAGATAGTCGGAATAGACCCTGAGTTTTGCTGTCACAAGTTATCCATGTATCCGGGATCGAAGCCGGTGCAACAGAAAAAAAGGATGTTGGGACCAGAGAGGACGCAAGCATTGCAGACTCATATTGAAGAGTTGCTACAGGCCGGGTTCATAAGGGAGATTCAATATACCACATGGCTTTCAAATGTCGTGATGGTTCGTAAACCGAATAGGAAATGGAGAGTGTGCACGGATTATACCGATTTGAATAAGACATGCCCAAAGGATGCGTACCCCATGCCAAATATCGACCAGCTAGTAGATAATTCTTCCGGGTACAAGATTCTGTCGTTCATGGACGCATTTTTCGGGTACAATCAAATTGCAATGCACCCGGAAGATCAAGAGAAAACGGCATTTATTGGCGATAAGGCCAATTACTACTACAACGTAATGCCGTTTGGATTAAAGAATGCAGGGGCCACGTATCAGAGAATGATGAATAGCGTGTTCGAGCCGCAGCTAGGGCCGCAACATTGAAGTATATATCGACGACATGATAGTTAAAACTACAAAAATCAGTAGGCATGTCGAAGACCTTGAGGAGACGTTTAGCCTGCTACGAAAATATAATATTCGTTTAAACCCTTTGAAATGCACTTTTGGAGTCGGGGCCGGAAAATTCTTGGGGTTTATGTTGACACATAGAGGAATAGAGGCGAACCCGGATAAGTGCCGAGCCGTACTGGATATGCGGTTCCCGACTAACAAAAAGGAGATACAACAATTAACAGGAAGGATAGCCGCATTGACACGTTTCATGCCAAAGTCGACAGAAAAAGCCTTTCCATTTTTCAAGATGTTGAAAAAGCAAGCCGTAATACAGTGGAGCTCGAAGTGTGAAGCCGTGTTCGTCGAGATGAAAAGATCTTTAGCATCCCCCCCGGTTTTGTCGAGGCCGGAACCAGGCAAATTATTGATCATGTATTTATCAGTAGGCGAAGAGGCTGTTAGCGCCGTGCTAGTACGAGAGGTCGGCGCCGTCCAAAAGCCTGTATACTTTGTAAGCCGGGCTTTGCGTGACTCCAAGTTGCGATATCAAAAGTTAGAAAAGTTGGCATTTACATTGATCGTAGTTGCCAAGAAGTTGCGCCCATATTTCCAAAGCCACACCATTGTGATCCGAACAAATCAACCAATCCGATAGGTGCTTCACAAGCCTGATTTAGCAGGAAGGATGATTAATTGGGCAGTCCAATTATCGGAGTTTGATTTGAAATTTGAAGCCCAACATGCTATTAAATCCCAAGCGTTGGCGGACTTCGTGAGAGAACTTACTCCTCACACCCTGGGAGTAGGAAACTGGTGGAAATTATATGTGGATGGCTCATCTAACAAGAAAGGAAGTGGCGCCGGAATCATAATTGAGAACCCGGATGGGGTAGCTACAGAGTTCTCATTGCAACTCAATTTTCCGACATCAAATAATCAAGCCGAGTACGAAGCGTTAATTGCCGGGTTAATGGAGGCGAAGGAACAGGAAGCCGGAAGGGTGAAGGTGTTCACAGATTCACAGCTGGTGGCGGCTCAGATTGATGGTCGGGTCGGTATCAAGTAAAGGGGCCCTTATTGTCAAAGTATTTGGGACGAGTAAAATAGATCGTAGCTGAATTCGACGAGGTGGAGGTTAACCATATTCCTAGGGCAGATAACACTAGGGCTGACGTCTTGTCAAAGTTAGCCAGTACCAAGAGCCCTGGAAATAATCGAATGGTGGTCCAACAACAAATCTTGCAGCCGTCGTGCATAATGATGATCACAACCGAGCAAGATTGGAGGCGTCCAATAGTGGATTATTTGGAGAAGGGTACGTTACTAGATGACGTGTTGGAAGCCCGGAAGCTGATAAGGACAGCGGCTATGTACACAATTGTCGATAACGAGCTGTATCAAAAAGGGCTGCACAACCCACTGTTGGTTTGTGTACAACCGGACCGGGTAGAATATGTTTTGTTCGAAATACACAAGGGTATTAATAGACAACACATGGGGGCTAGAGCATTGGCAAGGAAAGCGCTCCGGGTTGGGTACTACTGGCCGACTATGCGAGTAGATGCAGCCGAGCATGTGAAAAGGTGTAAGAATTGTCAGATGCATGCATCTCGGATATTGTCTTCGCCAGAAGTGCTACAATCCATCTCGGCGCCATGGCCATTTTTTAAATGGGGCATGGATCTATTGGGTCCGTTCAAGCCAGCAGAGGGACAAATGAAGTGGCTGATAGTTGCAATAGATTACTTCACCAAATGGATAGAGGTTGCACTCTCTATCCACCGTTGGCCACAATTACATCTGCTCGGGTACAACGATTCTTCGAAAGAAACATCATTTCAAGGTTTGGAATTCTCGGGGAAGTCGTTACTGATAATGGTACTCAATTCACGGATAAAGGATTCCAAGAAATGATGGCCGCCTTCCACATCAGGCATAAGTTTGTGTTGGTCGAGCATCCCTAATCCAATGGACAGGTGGAGGCTGCAAATAAGACAATGCTAGAAGCTTTGCAGAAAAGGATGCATGACGCCAGATCTAATTGGGTGGAGCAGCTGTATTATGCACTCTGGGGAATTTGGACTACTATCCAGTCGTCAATGGGTGAAACTTCGTTCCGAATGACCTATGGGAGCGAAGCCATGATACCAGTGGAGGTCGGACAACAGTCATGGCGACAGACACGGGTGTTACGGGAAGGAGAGGAGTCAAATAACGAATCGTTCGCATTGGAATCAGCGCTGATTGATGAAATCCGAGTATCTGCTCATGCCTGGGACCTTAAGGCCAAACAACAAATGGCACTTGTCTATAACAAGAAAGTAGTTCCACGACAATTTGAGCTTGCCGAGTTGGTGTTGCGGAGGGCTGACATTGGAAACAAGAATGCCCGAGACGAAAAATTCGCGGCCAACTGGGAAGGACCATACCGGATAACACACAAACTCGGCAAGGGGGCTTACGTGTTGGAACCTTAGAAGGTAAAGCAATTAAACGAACATGGAACGCGGACAAGCTCAAAAAATACTATAGTTAGCACCCGACGCTGTACATCAAAGGGTGTGGGCTTCTCTTTTATTGAGAATATGAACTCGGAGGGTGTTATATCTGAGTACATACGGTTCTTTTTCATTGAGATCACACCATCTAGTTGAAAGGGTGTGGGTTTCTCTTTTATTGAAAGTATGAACTCGGAGATTGTTTCTCCGGGTACATATGGTTCTTTTTCATTGAGATCGCACTGTATAATCGAGTATGTATTAGGAACTAATATTTCCGGACACATGTTTTTCATTTCAGCAGTATGAGTTATGTAATACCGTTGTAAATTCTACATGCTTTATTTTGAGAGTAAGGGCCGAAAACGATAGTTAAACTCGGAACGCATGGTTCTCAATAAACTTATTGTAATACGACGGCATCAATTTCAATAAAGTATGTTATTTGGTATCTCGGTGTTTTATGTAGAGTATGGATCCAGATAGACCACGATTCATATGGTTCTTCTAAAACGTGATACATCACATAATTAACCGACTAGATTTCAGGGCTTTGAATGATACGCTGACCGGTTCTGATCAAAGCGGTACGTGTCTGGTTGGTCGCCACAGTAAGATCCACGATCTGAGCAGTAGAGGTCGTAGTGGATGAAATCGGAGGGTGGGGAGTCACCGGCGTATCCGCCACCACCTTAGCCTTTTTATTTCCACCTTCCAGGACAGCCCTGTAGGAAGGCGGTGGACGCTTTTGTGTCTTTGGCGGCGCAAGAGGTTTCCCGGAAGCTAGCCCCTTACCCTTTGCCTCGGCCGGTTTAGGGTTGGGGGCGACGTCGGATGCCGATTTGGAGGGGGGAGTTGGTTGCGGTCCCATGTCGGCTACAATAAGGAGGAAGTGTTAGATGATATTCACAAGTATAACGAAAATAACATAAGAAAATGTGATTACAATGTGTGGACGAGTTGCTGCGAATACCGCGAAGGTAATCAGCCGCGTGGGGCGACCCATAAGTGTCTATGTATTCGGAGATTATGGAGATCGAGGAAGCGTCAGAATTCGACAATTCCTCCTCGGCAAACCGATAGAAGACCGGTCCTGGCGATAATGATCTTGTGACCAGTAGAGGGGGAAGGCCCATTCCACCTCGGCGGATTCCGGACCAGAAAGGAAAAATGGTTGTTGTCCGGGTTCAGCAACAACCTTGAAGTATTTGTCCTTAAAACCTCAGAAGGAGTCGGTAAATGGGATGATCAATTTACGTTTGGTTCGGCTCCGGAGAGATACCCATCCCTTGCGGTTAGGTGGCTCTCTACCCGTTCTAGGGGTGTGGGGGAAGAAATAATAAAAGAAGAGGGGTACAATACAGGGGATTCCTAGGTCATTGCAGAACATCTCGAATGTTCAGATAAATCCCCAGCCGTTCGGATGAAGTTGAGAAGGGGCTACTCGGAGATGAGTCAATACTTCAACTTCAAAAGAAGAAAAAGGAAAGGTAACTCCTAACTGGGTAACTACATTGTGGTAAAAGAAGAAAAAATTGGGATCATTTTCTTCCCGACAAGCACAGACGGGCTCACCCAAGAGGGGAGCCCGGATAGCAAATCCATCTTGTCTACCTATCGGGGTGGCCACTACGGAAGCGAGGTCAAGGCAAGAGAAAGTTCGAAGAACTTCATAGGTAACCCAGGGAAACTTGGTAGACAAGACCGGAGCCACGACTGACTCGGACTCGGCAGACAACGACTCGTCTACGATTTCCAATGCAACATCCATTATACCTACGTAAAGGGAAATGAGAAAGATTAGTAAAGCGTACCTGGCGGTAATACATCAGATGCAGAGAAGGCCGAGGTCGGAACCTCGTCGTCGCCAAGTCGGGAAGACGACCTCGACTGCTGTTTTTTGGTAGTCGGGAGAAATATTGGATTGTGTCGACATGAACCCAAAATCGAATCGACAATGTCGTCAGAACCGAGGCTAACATAGAACATAGCCTCGGAAACACAATTCAGGCAAACATCATACTTAACTTCCAGTACCTCATCCGAGGAGGATGGGGAGGTGTCAGTAAGCGGATCAATAGGGTGACAAGGAATCCCCACTGGAGGACTCTTTGGGCTATTAATATTTTTGGGCCCAGGGAGGTTAGGGCCCAAGACAGATGAAGTTCTGGGATGATCCAGGGCCAAGTTTAGATTGGCCCTAGGAATGCTAGGTTTTGAAAAAGGCGAAAGAGCAACGGTGGGGTCAGACCCACAACGGAGATGTAATGGTGGAAGAGGAGTGTTATGGGTGTTTGGCGTGGCAGAAACTTTTGGTTTCTTGGAGGTCCTTTTGGATTTCCTCTTCAGAAAGGGGAAACCAAACAACCACCACCCAGCCTTGGGGGTGATAGTTTTGCGTAACTCCGCCTCTTCTTCAGGAGTCATTTTTATGGTGTCAAGGGGTAAAGAGAATTCAAGAGAGGAAGAAGGAGAGAATATGATCCTAAATCCTAATGTATACGAACTACCAATATGTAATGCAAACAAAAAGATTAGGAAAGCAGAAGTCAGAAAAGGGGAAAGAAGAGGTACCTGTTGAATGAAGTAGTCAGGAACTTGAAGAAGACGAACGAAGAAGAGATGCAAAGAAAACACAAGAAATTGCAAAGAGAGTAGAGCAAAAATGTAGAAAGAAAGCAAAGGATTGCAGAAGAAATGACAAGTGAAAGATATGACAGGATTAGAAGTAAATAGAATCGCGGGATTTTAATCACAAATTTGAAATATAGAGCAAAAACCGATAACCACCAAGGAAAAATGAAACGGTTCAGAGAACCGTCATTAGTGAATTGAAACGACATAAGAGCATGTTTGTAAAATTATGCCTAATGATGGGGGCAATGGAGTAAAAGCCTAGAGGTCGCAATAATTACAAGAAAGGAATGAAACGACGAGTCTTTTAATGCATTGATTGATAGTAATGGCAAGAATAGTAACAGACTCTACCTAGACAAGTTCAAGCACACTCGAGGAAGATGATTTGCCTAGCCAGATAAGGTCATTCTAGTCGGTACGTCCGGTCACAAGTCTACACGGATAGGGTCACTGGTTAGTATATTCGGACATAAGTTTACTCGGACAAGTCTGTCCGGGTAATGTTTCTACTCGGAAAAATCCGGACAAGTCTACCTGGATAAGTCTATTCGCGTAAAGTTTCTACTTGGAAGAGGACAATTCGATAAGACTCCATTCGGATGAGCATCTATTTGGAGAGGTACGTAGGAGGAGATGTACGGAGCGTGTTAAATCCAGGGAAGTGGACGGATGGAATATTAAGTAACGTCAAAGCCGGGGTCAGAACACAACTCTAGCCGGATGTCAAAATTATATAAGTGCAGTTTTACCCGACATGTCATCAGCATTATGTCGTGCCCGGTGAACAGAACTGTGGGCTATCTGTATGGTCCCAAATAAATTCCGTCCTGATTCAAAACATGATGCACCCCGGTCACCAAGAGTGCTTGATAACCGGGCTGGAGGCAACTGTTATGGAAACAATTATAAGGGCCCAATTGTAAGGCCCAATTGTTGTTTGTGAATCGTGCATTTAACAGATTCATTGAACGTGGTTTGAGACCCAGTCAATAGAAGCAATTAAGATGTGATGGTGAAGTCCGATATCTTCGGGGTTCAGAACGTTCAGCAACTGCCAGGTAAGTTGCTTATAAATATGTGGAGATCTTAGCCAAAAAGGTACGTTGATTCTGACTCTATCTCTTTCAATTACACAGAGCACACACACCACGTCCATTGGTGTACTCCTCTGTGATCATCTGCTTCAGGGTATCATTCTCCATTGATATTTCTGAAGTATGAGAGTTAGAATCTGATCCAAGAACAATTATTCAGCCCATTAGTGCTGTACATTTGTGTTCTAGAAATATACAGAACAAAAATAAAATAGAAATAAAAATAATTACATATAAGATGATAATAATAATATTTAATTAATGAAATTGTGGCCAGATGATGGGGTGGGGCAACATAAAACATCTTAACTTCAGCGTGGCCAGATTTATTTTTTTGATGAATCGACTTGTCAAAGAACACCCTAAACAAAGATTAAACATTACTCAAATCAGAAAGTCTTACATTAACATCCTCCATAGAGGAGTTATCAGCAAAAGGAGGAATATAATCAAAAGCATAAATCAAATGATAAAGATAGTCCCGCTTTGGCAAAAGAGTCAGTCAAATTATTTGCTTTCCTAATGATGTGCATCACCCAAGATTGTTGAAATTTGTGTTTGATCTTTGCAATCTCACTCACAATTTCCTTAAACTGACCATTACAGTCACGAAGATTGCCCCTGATGGCCTAGAATTCCGTGTAACTTCATTTTGGCACTGAAATTGAAATATCCTAGATTAAGTTATGGTGTACCTATTTATTTTTTTTGTTGAATAAATTGGAGAAACATAAAAAATTATTAAAATACGACAAATGCTAACTAATATTCTAAGAATATTAATTAAAGAATTTAAAATAAAAATAAT
>PYAF01000229.1:539254-549500 GCA_007407185.1 Glycine tomentella
TGAATGAAAGCAAGAAGCACTAAAATCTTCCAATAAGCGTGTGGGAAGTTTAAAATTTTGGATCTCAATGTGGCTAGAGTTATGATCAGAAGGAAGAATAAAGTTGACAGTTTTAAAATAAAGCATATTGTGCAGTACAATAGAATAAGTTGAAAATCTAAAATTTGTTTAGAATGAATTACCTCTCTCTTTTCAACCGAGTCAATTGAAGCGATTTTTTTAAAACAAAATATAGAAGAAATTCAATTACAAGAAAATTATTTAAAATTCATAATTCAAATATTACTAAACACTTGGATTACCTGATGTAAAATTATTCCGACTTAGTAAGTTATTATGAGTTCAAGTCCTAGTTATACATTTGCTTTAAATACTTAGAGGAGGGTCTGCCCATAATGATTATATGTAACTCAAACAAAATTGTGGAAATGAGCTCCTCATAAATCTTTTTCTCCTCCTCAATCGAGACCGCATACCTGTAGCATATATAGTCAACATTTTTCCAATATAACACAGATTTCACAGACTTATTTCGAAGATACATACCTTTCCCGTAGGGTAGCAAAAGCTCTCACCATGGAAAGTTATACATTTGCTTTAAATACTTAGAGGAGGGTCTGCCCATAATGATTATACGTAACTCAAACATAAAGATTCAGATGTTGTCTATACTGTTGAACACTGAATCAAAGCAGAACATACAACAAACCCGTTCCACAACCTCATCCAAATGCACTAACATGTTTACATTCTAACTAAATGATTCTCCATGTTTCACTACCAACAGCAAGAACAGCAAGTGAATTGAACTGCATTCTTGCATGCCTTGGTTCACTAAAAGCTATTTCTAGTCTTATAGAAGTAAGAACAAACTATGTATTGGTATGGATTATTTTATGGAAGAAAGAAATTTCATAACAGAGAAGAGGGAAATACAACTAGAGTGAGGACAAGATATTGTCCAAGAAAAAACCTAGATACAAGAGAAATGTGTAAAAACAAAACGATGGGCTGAACACCAAAGAGGCCATAAACATAATTATATCTCCAAGTTTAGTGGCAACAAGAGATTCTTAATAAAGTAAGCATGCCAACCCAAACTACAGATTTGGATTCTCTAATCTGCACATTATTCATTACAAATAATTGATTACAGAACCATATCTTAATCATTTCCTCTGTAGTATGGATGAAAACAACATCGTAAAGAAATTATGTAGTATGTAGAATAGTAATTTACACACACAAAAAATAATCAAATAAACGATATAAAAATATAAAAATATTAAATATAGAAAATAAATTAAATAAAATAATATAAAAAAATAGAAATATTGAATAAAACTAAAAAACAAAACATACACTAATTAAATAATTAAAATAAACGACTTAAAAAAAAAAACATGCCTTTAAAGTCGTGTTGAAAAAAAAATTGAATCGTAAAGTTTTTTACGATTTCAATAAAAAAAGTCGTAATACAACTTATGACTTTCAATTGGAAATCATAGATTATCCTACAATTTATCTTTTTTAGATATTAATTACAATTTTATTCCCATTTAATAATTTTAAAAAAAATCACCCTATTTCCATCTTTTTCCATGTTCTTTACTGGTGATTGTTGTGGTGTTATTCCAATGATTGGGATGGCAACAACTATCTAGCTAGCTTCTTGTATATCAAAAAACATTAATGGACCGGAATATTGTACGTGAAAAAAAACATATTAATGATTCGCAGTTGATATTATTTTTTAACAGAGAAAATTATTCAAGATATACAATATCTTGGGTTTTCTATTTTAAAATGTAAGAATACAATAAATGAAAAGACAATGATTTAGTGTAATGGTGAAAATTGTTGAGATTATGATTCACTCTATTTTACGGCCTTTTAATCAAAATGGGACAATTTTATTTCAAATTTATTAAGTGGGTGATTTTTGAATTAATTTCTAAATAGAAATAAGTCATAAAATTCCAACAACTTTGACTTTAAAAGTCATAAAATTTTTTAGGACTTTTGTTTTTTTATATTTATTTTAGTGAAGTTATAAAAAATTTGATGACTTCTATCTTTTCGAGGTGTTTCACTGGAACAAGATAGATTTTATGTTTGTTGTGCATTAGAAGGCCTATATATACCAGGAAGAAGGTGGAGAAGGAAACCTAAAATAATACAACCATTAGACCTTCATTCTTTTGCTGTTGACGTCAATTCGGATTATCTTTTGTGTGTTCAGATAAAGGTTTGAACTACGATGTCATCCATCAAATTATTTAACATTTTTTTCAATGTCTATTGTGTTGTAAACAAACTATCCTAATTTCTTAATACGTTAGGTGTACATACATCAATGGTTTTATATTATATTTATGGCACACTCTCACGCTAGAGCCCTTTGAGCTTGAAGCACGGAAAATACACAAGACACCTACCTTTGTGATGATTTGTTTATTAAAAGAATGGGGGTAACAAGGATTGTACTCTAGACTACTTGATCATAGAGATTTTGATACCATATAATGAATCAACTGTCCTAAAAGCTTAAGCTGTTAGGTGAAAACATGAATGATTTTATATTATATTTCTAACATATTGTATATGTTTTCATGCCTCTGTTTTGGGCATTTCCACTGTTACTTATTTTTTCGGTTATGCTTTTATTAATAGTTCTTAAGTTTGTTCTCCAGAATGTTGCCCCTACACATGCTCCATATATTGTGATATTTATAGATACCATAACTATTGTTCTTGAGGAGTTTACGAAAAATGGATCATTGTCGTCATTGCCGATTTCATGTATTGAAGCTGGAAATGATCATTCTTTACCAAATCTAGCTATCAGGTTATTTTCCTGAATAAAATATCTTAACATTGTTTGTAACTTTCTATCATTACTTCTGATGCCTTGACTGATCATAATACATGGCTATCACATATACTTGTGTAGATGGACAACTCCCCCCAACAACTGAAAAACCCTTGTAAAATGAGAAAAAAGGGGGGGGGGGGGGTGTTCAATAGTCAATATGCACTTGAGAAGTTTACTAATTATAGATCCTAAACAGTTTCACTTCGACTTCAAGAATCTATAGCGTTACCATTAAACTAGACTCAAATAAATTAAAGATTTTGGAGCAGCAAAAGAACCTAAATAATACAATTTTAATAAAAAAAATACCAATTTGGAGCTATTTGCAAACAAATTACCAATCTGGGGCAGTAGATCACGCCCAGAATTGGGCATGACTAGTCACGCCCAGATTCAGGCGTGACCAAGGGGGCAATCATGCCTGAATCTGGGTGTGACCAGTCATGCCCAATTCTGGGCGTGACCCACCTTTTTATACCATGCCCTCTGCTACGTTTTCGTCACTTTTACTGTCTCGCCTTCTCTCTAAAAGTTTCAGAAGTGTAGTGTGAGTGACTTTACAGCGCAAAGCTCTGCTAACAAATAAGTTATTTGATTAATTCTGGATATTAGTTAATATGTTATATTATAAATTTTTAGTAACATGTGGAATTGTTAGCGTTTATGGTTTAGTTTTGTAAAACAAAGTTTGGTATTAGGGTGCAGGGTTTAGTTTAGTTTAGAGTTTAGGGTGAAAGGTTAAGGTTTAGGGTGCAATGATGAGGGTTTACGGATTAGGGTTGAGTGTTTTTGGGTGTAGAGTTTATGGTTTAAGGTTTAAGGTTTTAGGGTCTAAGTGTTAGGGGGTTAAGGTGTTAGGGTTTATTGGTTATGGTTTAAGGGTTTAAGGTGTTAGGGTGTAGGGGTGTAGGGGTTTATGGTTTAAGGTTTAAGGTTTAAGGGTCTAAGGGTTAGGGTTTAAGGTGTTGTAGGGGTTTATGGGTTAAGGGTTAAGGTTTTAGGGTCTAAGGGTTATGGTTTAAGGCTTTTGGGTGTAGTGTTTATGGTTTAATGGTTAATGTTTTAGGGTCTAGGGTTTAGGGTTTAAGGTGTTTAGTGTTTAGGGGTTTATGGTTTAAGGTTTAAGGTTTAAGGGTCTAAGGGTTAGGGTGTAAGGTGTTAGGGTTTAGGGGTTTATGGTTTAAGGATTAAGGTTTTAGGGTCTAGGGTTTAAGGTGTTAGGGTTTAGGGGTTTATGGTTTAAGGTGTAAGGTTTTAGGGTCTAGGGTTTAGGGTTGAAGGTGTTAGGGTTTATGGGTTTATGGTTTAAGGTTTAAGGGTCTAAGGGTTAGGGTTTAGGGGTTTATGGTTTAAGGTTTTAGGGTGTAGGGTAGTTTTTAGGGTTTTGGGACTTAGGGTTTAGGTTGCAGGGTTTATTTTAGTTTATGGTTTAGGGTGAGTGGTTAAGGGTTAGGGTTCAGTGTTGAGGGTCTACGGGTTCAGTGTTGAGTCACTATGGTTCACTTGTTGCCATTACCTTAGATTCCATTCCAAACCCAGAAACTTTTCCTTTCTTAGATCTAGCTACACCACACCACACATTTAACTAACTTGGTGGAGGTTTACCTTGTGCCGATGGTTTTTTGGTCAATTGTTTCAATGTGCATGTAAATTCCTCCTGTCATCACCAATATAAGCCTAATAAGTGTTTCATCCTGCATCTGAATTTGTTGGTTGTGATGTACATGGTGAGTGCACCCCTTCCATTGAAGGTGGAGGTGATACATCAAATGTCCTAGCATGTGAGTGTGCCCCTTCCATTGAATTTGTTGGTTGTGAATGACATGGTGAATTTTCAGAAGTCAATGTGCATGATATTTGTTTGCCAACTGCAGTTAACAATGCAGGCTAATAGGTTAGGGTTTAGTTTAGTTTATGGTTTAAGGTGAAGGGTTTAAGTTTAGGGTTCAGTGTTGAGTGTGTTGGGTGTGGGGTTTACATGTTACGGTTTAGGGTTTAGTGTTTTAGGGTTGAAAGGTTTATGGTTTAAGGTTTATGGGTCTAAGGGTTAAGGTCTATGGTTTATGAGCAATGGGTGGGAATATGAGCCACGCCCATATTTGGAGAAGCACGTGACACCCACCTATGTCACTTCTATTTGGATTTGTACACTCGCACATTTGTCTAAACAAATGTGCAAAGACAGTGGAACCTCAACTATACCTACTTATATCTGCAATGTCTCCTGCCAGCAAAGGGACATAGCGGCAGCTGACAGTGCTTCCACCGGATCTGTCACATAGTAGCCATGCTTCAATCATACGCGCAATGTGCGCTTTCGTAAACCGCATGACTTCTACCAGATCCCCACTTACCTCGCCCCAATACGCATAATTCCTATCAAAGTAAGACAGGCGTAGGAATCCTCCTTTTAGCTCACCCTCATGAGGAGGATGACCAAAGACCTCTTCGATGATGGTGGCCCAGTCGTCAGACGTCACTCTGGTGATGACATTACCGTCACTGCCTAAACCAAAGATGCCAGCCACGTCTTCCAACGTGATGGTCATTTCTCCCTGCAGCATGTGAAACGTATGTGTCTCTGGTCTCCACCTCTCAACCATAGCACTGATAAGTGCAAGATCGATCTAAAGTCAAGTTTAAAATAATCAATGCGTATGCACACTTATAAATAAAAAAACATTTATAGGAATTACTTCGTATGCACCAATCTTCAATTAAAAAATTTATACCTGAATATGTCGAATGCGTGCGACATGTCAGAATCCAGTCTGTCCTAAAATCACTGCAACGATTGTAGGAATATCGTCACAATCTGGACCCCTACGATTTTACCACGTCACGTCTTTAACACTCGACATCTATCCTGGTTCCACACAGCCTGTGAAACGTGAGTTCTCTGGGTAAGCCTCCGCGAAACCCCCCATTTATACAGGGTAGGCATAACATGGGTAGTCAGATCCATTTCGCGACCCTCGTGATCGGATCCAATCCGTGAAGACGCCGAAGATGATGAATCGGCCATCTATGAGACTATCTTAATATAATCAACACAATATTATAATTAATAATTTAATAACTTCTAATTAAATTACAATACAAATAAATGACCTTAACCCTAAACTAAACTAATTAAATTTAATAAAAAAAATTTAATTTAAACTCTAAATCCTAAACACTAAACCCCAAAGACTAAACCATTAACCCTAAAGTCATAATCCCTAAACTAAACCCTAATCACTAACCCTAAGTAAATTCAGTAAAAGAATTTAAACAATAAACCATAAACCATAAACCCTAGTTTAAACCCTAGTCTAAATCCTAGCCTAAACACTAAACACTAAACCCATAAACCATAGTCTAAACCCTCAACCTTAAACCATAAATCCTAGTCTAAACACTAATCCCTAAACCGTAAACCCTAGTCTTAACATCCTCCATAGAGGCATAGTTGTGAAAATCGGCTCGGTCATTGATCCGATCTATGTAGTGGGTCATTGGGTCAGTGGTCTAACTGTTAGCCAGGATTGCAGATTGAAGATTAGAATATTGATTAAGAAACAAGAAAATATATTTATTGTGTGAATTATAAGAAAACATATATAAAAAGATTATAAATAATATAATTTTTCATTTTCAAGTAAAATTATTTTTATTTTAAATTCTGTAATTAATCTTCTTAGAATATTAGTTAGCATTTGTCGTATTTTAATATTTTTTATGTTTGTCCAATTTATTCAACAAAAAAAAAGGTACACCATAACTTAATCTTGGATATTTCAAATTCAGTGCCAACCTGAAGTTACATGGAATTCTAGGCCATTAGGGGCAATCTTCGAGACTGTAATGGTTAGTTTAAGGAAATTGTTAGTGAGATTGCAAAGATCAAACACAAATTTCAACAATCTTGGGTGATGCACATCTTTAGGGAAGCAAATAATTTGACTGACTCTTTTGCCAAAGCGGGACTATCTTTATCATCTGATTTATGCTTTTGATTATATTCATCCTTTTACTGATAACTCCTCTATGGAGGATGTTAATGTAAGACTTTCTGATTTGAGTAATATTTAATCTTTGTTTGGGGTGTTCTTTGCCAAGTCAATTCATCAAAAAAATAAATCTGGCCACGCTGAAGTTAAGATGTTTTATGTTGCCCCACCCCATCATGTGGCCACAATTTCATTAATTAAATATTACTACTATCATCTTATATGTAATTATTTTTATTTCTATTTTATTTTTATCTTTTTGTATGCATCCATCTAAAAAAAAATTAAATCAAAGAAAATAACTTTTTTTTATTGAAGGATAACATATTGATATAACTCTATAAAGCAAACACTCTGCTAACACTTGTTTTTCTCTTCTTTATTTTTTTAATCAAATTATATCACATATATAATATGTATTTTTTAATTTCTCTCTCTTAGGTGTTAAATAAAATTTGATGCACAAAAAACATTTTCCATTTTTATCATAATGAAAGATTTCTCCTACCAAGAGGTCATTATATTTTTCTCAAGAAAGGTGCAAAGAAATTCAACAAAACTGTCATAATTTTATGAAGATCAAATCAGGAAATGCTAAAAATGTGACCTTTTAAACATTTTGTAGCACAAAATTGTGTGTCTTTTATTTTTTGCCATCCTTTATCCACTTAGATGCTGAAGACATAATAGAAAGCAATATTTCATATTGTTTTTGCCGTAAATCTCAATTGGGATTCATAAAAAATCATCAGCAAATAAAGAAATATGCATGTGGTGGAGAATGTCAAATAAGATCCCATACTGACAGCTAATTCTCTAAAGAAGAAAAGAATACATGTCTTCCCTCATAAGGCACTTGAGTTCCAAACCAATTACCACATGCAAAGTATATTTGACCTTGCTTGCCCTCCTCCAAATAACAGTCTTATGACAAACCTAAAAAGTTTCCTTTCCAAGGTTTCTTCTATATATTTCAATAAGCACATGCCTATGGCCCATGGAAAACACATAAAAGGGAAGCCTGGGAACATAATTTGAACTAGAATGGAGAATTTTTTTGAATCAAATGAGGTTAGTGCTTCTAAATTTTCACTAGCTCAAATGTTTTGCTATTTCATGCCAGTAATATATTAAACTGAACTAAACTCTAGATAAGGAGACTTTGGTTTAAATATTTGAAGTTCGTAGGATTGGTGCAGTGGTATAAGGTACCATTGCATTCAAATGTGGAAAAATGATCCATTTAGCTGGAGAATTTGTGTTCAATTCCCTCCTTCTGCCAAATTTTCTTGGGTCAACAACATCTACACACACGAGCAGGATTAGTCCTGAAACTTTAAACCAGGGGGTTGGAGACATCTGAGGTCTCTGACCCAGAACAAAAAAAAAAAACTGATTACATGTCATGTAAAAATTAGTTAATACCATTAAATCAAATATAGGTTCAAAACCATATAGTAATTTCTCCTTTATCAACATGATCATTTTACTTAAAATTTCGTTTCTCTGCAGTCTCCTTTCTTGCTGATAGTAGTTGGATGCATGCTCATAATAATAGCTGCATAAAGTAGCTTTTCATTCAACTTATATATTTTCACATATTGAATAAAACCACGATTAAGGTGCTCATAAGTATTATCCGTTTATATGAACACTTACCAGGGATTCGAAAATACCAATTCAGAAGACTCAATCTTTCAAAGGTAATGTTTTTTTCCCTCCCATTGAGGTCTTTATTATCTGTATTGCTATTAGCATATTAGGCAAGAAAGGGTGTCATGGTGAAGAAGTAAAAAAGGAAGGAGCTGAGAATTTGTGATATGCTGTAAACCTGTAAGCAAAATAAGGAACTAAAGAATAAAGGTAAAATCTATGTATATTCCATTTGACCAAAGTTTGAAACACATGAACAACTGTCAGTTTTTGTCTTAAAATCAATAAGGCAATTTGGTAAGAAACACTGGTGACAATTCCAAGAGAGAAGAAACAGGGTGGCGATAATTGGTTCTAGAAATAGTTTTCAAGGAAAAGGAGTGGTGATCATGACTCCAGAGACATGGACCACACTACTGCATTGGTTGCTGTTGTATTCGCAGTTAACTGGAAAAAGAACCTAAATAATACAATTTTAATAAAAAAAATTACCAATTTGGGACTGTTTGCAAACAAATTACCAATCTGGGGCAGTAGGTCACACCCAGAATGTAACACCCCGTGTGCACCCGGCGTATTAACATTATACAATATCAGAGTAACGCAACATACATGGAAAAATGAACAGTAAAGGAAGCATAGTCCTTTATAATATACATAATTTTTACATATATGGTGAATCTCTGTCATATACATGATACATATTCCTCAAAACTATACAACTATTCCCTAGGTATCCAAATACAAGCCAAAATAAACAAAATCAGAGCTGACCAGCTCAATCATCTAAACCTAGGGTGTCTTCTAACTATCCCAGTGCAGGCCTCTTGCCTTGGGATCTCTCAGGGACTTCAGATTCTGCTCCTACAACATAAGCCCCACATAGGGGTGAGATAAACATCCCAGTAAACTCAGGGTTCTTAGAGGTTTCCCTCCCCCTGGTTTACTTCCCATCATATAAACACAGATATAAATGTATACATGGATAACATAGCATAATCAAAGCATGATATACAAATCTCAACACAGCATAAGAAAGAGGCATCCACAATGCCTGAGAGGAATCATCCATCGCTGTGGGTACATTCAATCAAAGCTCATTTTATCTATGCCTGACTAGGATCATCCACCTACTCGTGGGTTGATGTGTTGCAAACACATCTTAGTTTTAGGATAGTTTTAGGTTATATTTTAGTTAAATACTTAGGAAATTAGTTTAGAATTAATTAAATTTGTTACTTTATTATTTTTAATTCTATTCAATACCAATTGAGTGTTTTCAGGTATAAAGAGAAGTTTAAAGAGCAGAAAAAGAAGAAAAGCAAGATTTGAGTCTCGCGCGGATCGCGCCAGAGACCAAGCGGGTCGCGCCAAGTGCAGGGATGAAGAGTTATTCTTGAAGAACTCACGCGATCAGCGTGAATATCCACGCGACTAGCGTGAAGTAGCCGCAAGCATGGCGCCATCAGCGCCAAGGCCGCGCCGCCAGCGCCAAGGCCCCTGCAACATTAATTCAGAACGAAGATATCGCGCTGTTAGCGCCAGTTTCACGCGATCAGCGTCAACTAGTCGAGCCATCCGCGCGGACTGCGCCACACCCACGCCATCAGCGCCACAGAAGATCAGATCTAGCCAATTCAACTCGAACATTCCACGCGGTCATATTACTGTACTTAGCCTTGTCTATAAATAGGGAGCCTCAGAAAGTACACGGGGGGGGGGGGGG
>PYAF01000229.1:561502-571564 GCA_007407185.1 Glycine tomentella
CAATATCTCAGGGCAGAGCTAGCACACAATTGCCAGCAACATCTAACCATTACATCAATATTTCATACATAATAGTATCATCAAATTTATAAGGCATCTGACCTACCATTCAGTGCTAATTCATCATAAAGCACAAACATACATGATATCTCAATCAAGCACCCAAAGTGGGTGAAGCAAACACAAGCAGGAGAATAATCTCCAAGAACACTGAGCTTACCTGGTCGTAGCTCAGAAACAGCTCCCCTAGTATCTGGGTGATCTCTAGCAGCACTCTGCACTTCACGCCCTACAGTAGGCATGAATTAAACCATCAGAAATGGTATTCAACCGTTTTATATGGAAGGAAACACCTTCCCATTCATAACTAATTCAAAATCCTCTAACTTAAGGTTTATCTAAGCCCAGCTTCTACTAGGCCATACATTGACCCTCAATGGTCTGCCTTAGTCTTACCAAGGCATCAGAGTTCCTTTAGAACTCTGTACAGCTCAATTCAAAGCTGCACTAGAATCAAGAACCCACATTGGTTCAACTCAGCCAATACACATATATAATCACGTTTTCACCGATTATTTGGCCTTATGAACAACTTTTGTAAAGGTACTTAAGTTAGTTCAGGCCATAGTACCTCCCATTCACACCCACTTCTTCCTCACAGAGCCAAATTCAAACTTCATCACAATTCCAATTTCAAAGTTCCATATTACTCAGAACAGCCTCCTGACTACACTTTTCTAAAGAACCTAAGCCTAATTCCAGCCCTATCATCAATTGGTCACTATTCATCCAATCCCCATTCCACAAATTAAACGGTTAAAACAGAGGTTTCTTACCTCAGATCAATGAAGGAAAGGCTGGAGAAGTCTTTCTCCTAGCTCTGGTGTCCTAGGCTTCCTTCTTTCCTCTCCCACAGCTCATCTCTCTCTCAAGAACTCAAGGAATGGGGTTCTCTCAAAGTTTCTCTCACAAACTCTCACAACTAGGCTGGATTTTGGCTCTCCAATGGTTCTAATCAAGTTTAAAAGTGATTAGGAGGTGTTTTAGTGGTTTATGATGAAAGTATGAAGCTTCTAAGGTGCATTAATGGAGGTCCAGGCTCAGGGAAAAAGAGGAACAGTGGTTTCCTCTGGAAAAATCGCGAAATCCCTTTATATAGGGGGCCTGACCGACATGCCGTGCCCTTGGCGCCACTTTGGCGCTCTTGGCGCCACTTTCCAGTGGCTCTGGTGCCCTTGGCGCCACTTTGGCACTCTTAGCGCCACCTTTCAGTGCATCTGGACGCCACTTTGGCGCTCTTAACGCTACTTTTCAGTGCATCTGGCGCCCTTGGCGCCACTTTGGCGCTCCCAGCGCCAGTTTCCAGCATCTGTGGCGCTCCTGGCGCCACTTTTGGCGCTCTTGGCGCCAACTTCCAGCACCTGTGGTGCTCTTGGCGCCAGACTCCGTCGCTAAATCCGTCGCTAATTCTGTCGCTAATTCTGTCACTAAGGCTTTTGAGACAGAATTTTATAAATTTAAATTCCTATTTCTTTTACTCCTTTTTTATAAGAAGCCCTAGGCTATTATACAGAATTGGGCATGACTGGTCACGTCCAGATTCAAACGTGACCAAGGGGGCAGTCATGCCTGAATCTGGGCGTGACCAGTCATGCCCAATTCTGGGCGTGACCTACTCCTATTTAAGCTGCAGTTTTTTACTTTTTCACCACTTTTACTGTTGCACCTTCTCTCTAAAGGTTTCCGAAGCACACCTCTGTTAGCTTTTGAGTGATTTATCTCTTCACCAAAGCTCTGCCAACAAGTAAGTTAATTTATTAATTATGAGTATTATTTAATATATTATTTTGTTGATTTTTAAATTTGTTAGAGCCATATTATTTATTTCGTTTTGTAGATAACTGTTAGGTATTAGGTTATAGGATTTAGTTTAGTTTAGGGTTTAGTTGTCAATTGCAATAATTTTAATAAATTTAGTTTGTTCAGTTTAGGGTTGAAGGGTTATGGATTAGGGTTTACAAAGTAGGGTTTAGTTTAAGGGTTACGATTTGGGTTTAGGGTTAAGTTGTATAATTAAAATTGTTGAAGTGAATTTACTTAGTGTTTAGGGTTTAGTTAGTGTTTAGGGTTTAGGATTTACTTAGTGTTTAGGGTTTAGTTTAAGGGGTACGATTTGGGTTTAGGGTTAAGTTGTATAATTAAAATTGTTGAAGTGAATTTACTTAGTGTTTACGGTGTACTTAGTGTTTAGGGTTTAGTTTAAGGGGTACGATTTGGGTTTAGGATTAAGCTGTATAATTAAAATTGTTGAAATGAATTTACTTAGGGTTTAGGGTTTACTTAGTGTTAGAGTTTATTTAGGGTTTAGGGTTTACTTAGTGTTTATGGTTTAGTTTAAGGGTTACGATTTGGGTTCAGGGTTAAGTTGTATAATTAAAATTGTTGAAATGAATTTACTTAGTGTTTAGGGTTTAGCTAGAGTTTACTTAGTGTTTATGGTTTAGTTTAAGGGTAACGATTTGGGTTTAGGGTTAAGTTGTATAATTAAAATTGTTGAAATGAATTTACTTAGTGTTTAGGGTTTACTTAGGGTTTAGGATTTAGTTGTTAAATTAAAATTATTTTTCTAAATTAACTTAGTGTTTGGGGTCAAGGCTTAGGGGTTAGGGTTTAGGAATTAGTGTTTAGTTCATGGATTAGGATTTTTGGGATTATACTTTAGTTGTATAATTAATATTATTTTACTAAATTTACTTAGTGTTTATGGTTTATGGTTTATGGTTTAGGGATTAGTGTTTAGACTAGGGTTTAGGGTTTAGGGTTTAGACTAAGGTTTAAGGTTTAGGGATTAGTGTTTAGACTAGGATTTATGGTTTAGGGTTGAGGGTTTAGACTATGATTTATGGGTTTAGGGATTAGTGTTTAGGCTAGGGTTTAGACTAGGGTTTATGGTTTATTGTTTAAATTCTTTTACTGAATTTACTTAGGGTTAGCGATTAGGGTTTAGTTTAGGGATTATGACTTTAGGGTTAATGGTTTAGTCTTTGGGGTTTAGTGTTTAGGATTTAGAGTTTAAATTAAATTGTTTTATTAAATTTAATTAGTTTAGTTTAGGGTTAAGGTAATTTATTTGTATTGTAATTTAATTAGAAGTTATTAAATTATTATTATACTATTGTTTTGATTATATTAAGATAGTCTCATAGATGGTTGATTCATCATCTTCGGCGTCTTCACGGTCTGGATCCGATCACGAGGGTCACGAAATGGCTCTGACTACCCATGTTATGCCTACCCCTGTATACATGGGGGGTTTCGCGGAGGCTTAGCCAGAGAAGTCACGTTTCACAGGCTGTGTGGAATGAGGACAGATGTCGAGTGTTAAAGACGCAACGTGGTAAAATCGCAGGGGGGCAGATTGTGACGATATTCCTACAATCGTTGCAGTGATGTGAGGACAGACTGGATTCTGACATGTCGCACGCATGCGACATATTCAGGTATAAATTTTTTAATTGAAGAATGGTGCATACGAAGTAATTCCTATAAATGTTTTTTATTTATAAGTGTGCATGCGCATTGATTATTTTAAACTTGACTTTAGATCAATCCTGCACTTATCAGTGCTATGGTTGAGAGGTGGAGACCAGAGACACATGCGTTTCACATGCCACAGGGAGAGATGACCATCACGTTGGAAGACGTGGCTGGTATCTTAGGTTTAGGCAGTGACGGCAATGTCATCACCGAAGTGACGTCTGACGACTGGGCCACCATCATCGAGGAGGTATTTGGTCATCCTGCTCAGGAGGCTGAGCTAAAAGGAGGATTCCTGCGCCTATCTTACTTTGAAGTCATGCGGTTTACGAAGGCGCACATTGCACGTATGATTGGAGCATGGCTACTATGTGTCAGATTTGGCGAAAGGACTGTTGGCTGTCGCTATGTCCCTTTGCTGGTAGGAGACATGGCAGATATAGGTATGTATAGCTGGGGTTCTGCGGTCCTTGTACATTTGTTTAGACAAATGTGTGAGTGTACAAATCCAAATAGAAGTGACATAGGTGGGTGTCACGTGCTTCTCCAAATATGGGCGTGGCTCAGATTCCCACCCATTGCTCCAGCTATACCTCAACCTACTCACCAAGAGTGGCATTACGACCATAGGTATGTGTTCTTATTTTCTTTTATTAACTAGGTATTAATGAGTCTTATAAGTAGTGTAATGTAATTTATTTTCAAATTAGGTTTGATGCTTTAGGCAAGTTTCGTGCACATGACCTTCCGTGGTATCAGATAACATTAGACCCTTGCTCGGGATGAGGTACATGTTGTTATTTACATAAGTTTTGGTCGGTTGACTTGGATAATTTGCATTTTTTGTAATCATCCTTCTTTCCTAATTGTGTGTTTAATTGTTTTGTTCAGGTGGTTTGGCAACCATATATAGGCTATCGCTTCCTTAGTGCTACTGAGCACGAGCGACTGTTGTGGATGGCTACTAGTCCAATTATATGCTTCCACACAGTTGAATATTCTCATCCGAACCGATGCATGCGACAATTTGGAAGCGATCAGCCAATCCCACGAAGGCCAAGGAAGTTGAAGGGCGTGCATGACCTATCCCTACGAGGCAAATAGATGGATAATTGAAGTCGTAAGCTAAGACCCTTTATCCATTTATGGGGTATCAGAGACCAGCACATAGAGTTGCCCCCCCAACTGACTAGGTTCATGTCACCAAACCATGAGTACATGGTTTGGTACAGGGAGAATGGGAAACGATACGTGACGAAAATGGCTGCCAAGATGGGTCGTGGTGTAAGTGTTGTTTAAATTTAATTTGTAAACTAATTTTCATTTTCATGGCGTTATTGTCTGGACTAATGAATTTGTTGTGTAATTTGTAGTTTGATGGCCTGGAGATATTGTACTGTGCGAGTGGCTGTCAGGAGTGGCCCGAATTCAGCATGGAGTACTTGCACGAGGAGGTGGGTCGTATTATGTTCATGTTTCAACAGAGTTGTCACTTGGAGGAGCCAGACCCACATGCACCCCCATCACATCTTCAGCATGACCCGCAAGTGTATGTGGATGTTCCCCGTGGAAGACGTGAGGGACATGGACTAAAGTGTCGCCGGAAAGCCATGCCTCATGTTCCTGAGCCCATAGGAGCTCCCAGGGCTTGCGTTGATGGTTGCTATAGGCCTCCATTAATAGGACCTACATACGATAGTCAGCCTTTCTATTACCAATCGTCTCAGCAGCAGGACATGGGGTGTCAGGGGCTCAGTAGCCAAAGTGACATGCGTCCACCGGCAGACTACCAGTCACAACATGTGTATTATGCGACTACTTTGGCCATGGCATCAGCGGAGTGTGGGACAAGTAGTGACGTTCCTGCTACGGGGTGGAGTGCAGATGATATTGACAACCTGTTGTCTCAGGTTGATTATACTCCGACCGGTTGTGGGGATTGGCCAGCACATGCAGAATATGCCACCCCACCTCCTAAGTATCCCCGCCCAGCATCACAAGATCAGGGGACTGCATACCCACCTGCATATGTAGACCTTTCTCAAGCAGCCCCTCCTCAGGCACGCCCTGCTCAGGCAGGATCTTCTCAGCTCCGTGGTAGACGGAGGTTGCCCGATCGTCAAGTGCGTCATCAGCAGTGGCCACCAGAGTCATAGTTTTTATTTGTGTATTTATGTTAGTGTTTATTTTATTTTATTTTTTTTGTTTGTAGTGGACTTTATTTGTCATTCAGACGTTTATAACACTAATTTCGTGTAATGGTTATATTTCTTGTCTTAACATATCACGACCAATGACGTACAACATTTTTATGCATAACCTGAACCAATTTGTGTTTGGTTAACTTGTTTAGCTTATTATGGCAAAATATTAATCCGATTCGTGCAATATCCATATATTATTGCTTGCCAACTACTACATTTTGCAGCTTCAAATAAATTGTTCTCACGTTTTATTCTTCCAAATCAAGATCTCACCGGTTTGCAGCTTGATGTTCCAATTCCAACTTCTACTTTTTTCTTTACGTACTTGCCAAATATTTTGCCCCAGCCAAAATGAATTGAATGTTTTTTCTATGAACTTCCAAATGAACTCAAATCTTCATTTTCCCCCACCTTGTTTTTTTTATATAAGTACGAATATTCTTATATCAATAAAGACAAACTATTTTTTTATACTAGAAATGGATTGAAATTTTGAGATGTCACAAGATGCAACAGAAATAAAGGGAGATATAAGGTCCAATTGGTCTAGTGGTTGGAGAAGAGTGAAGATAGAAGAAAGGAGAAGAGTGGTTGTGAATCATGCAAAAGCCTCTTCACGTCGTCAGTTAAGAACCCCAAATAAGACATGATTGGAGACGACCAAATCGGGCGACACTGAACACACTCAAATAGAGCGTGACTGAACGCACCCAACAAATGGGTGTGACTGAACACGCCCAATTTAGGCATGATAGAAAGGAGTGTCACGCCTACATTTGGGCGTCATTGTCCCCTATAAAAGGCAGACAGTCCCACACAACTTACTTTGACCACTCTCTCAATCTGAATACTATGGCATTCTTAGGAGAAACAAGCAGTCAGACCTTTGCTAACTCAAAATTAGCCTTCATTTTTCCAAATGGATCGATGAAACACAACGAAACAGGTGTTTATTTTGAATGTCCTTCTCCAATACCAATGCGGCTTCCCAATCAGTGTTCTTTTCAAACACTGAAGAGTAGGATGTGCGACACCCTTATGCTAAGTAGTGACCATTTTGTTGATGAAATCTACTACAGACAGTCATCCTTACATCCAGGTCAATATATTTTTTTCATTCTCTTCTGTTGATTCAAGAGGAAGTATGAAAGGATGGACAAGGAATCAAGCTTTGGAGTTTTGTGCTTTCAACCTGCATCATAGCAAAGTACCTTGGAAGCTTGAAGATCAATTGATTCATGTAAAAGGGAAGATGTGTTATCTGATAATCCAATGTGCATATCATGCATAATCATTCATTTAGGATTGTTAGAATGAGGGCCAATTCAAAAGAATTTAACAAATAAAGCAAATTAAAATCAAGTTTTTGGAAAATGAAGTTTTCTTGCTTTAATCGATTATAGATATGTTGGCATCGATTATTTTGTTCTTCGTGCCTTCTGGAAAACAAACCAAGAACAATGTAATTGATTACATATCGAATTAATCGATTACCTAGGCTAAAATTGAAAAATCATACTGTCTGTCTTAATCGATTACAGAAGTTCGTAATCGATTACATATCATGCCTATGGCTAACATGTTTTGCTGATTTAATCGATTACATAGTTCATTTGAAAATATTGGTCTATCTGTCTTAATCGATAACCAAATTCCGTAATTGATTACATAGTGCATTTAGAAAAACATGAGTGTCTGGTTTAATCGATTACATGATGGAATAATCGATTACAATGTTCATAGATCAAACCCAGAACATATCAGAAGCACTTTAATCGATTACATTCTTGAATTAATCGATTACATATGCAAAATAATCGATTACATGAGCATGTTTAATCGATTATTTTCAGTTAGAAAGATGTTATAAATAGATCCTATTGCCCTGTGATTTTAAGAATTGAGTAATTCGTATTCTGGGCAATCACAAACATTCATGAGCTTTCTTTAGTGAGTTTTCTGAGATTAAAAACATCTTGGCTTCACAAAAATTCATATGGGTTGTTGAATTTGAAAAGTGAAGCATATTGAGTTTCAAAGAGTAAGGAAAGGGATGCTTTGAATCTGTCATTCTTTCTTTCAACCTGGTGAGTCATTCATATGCATTGTGTTCATTGGATTATCAGGTGAATCCGTTCCTTATTCTTTGTGGTTGTAAATCTGTTTTTGATTTCTGCAAAGATTGACTTATTGTAAATGGGTTTCTTGCATGATGACTAGAGATAGTGTTTCTCTAGTGGTTGCTGAGTAGTGTTCTCAGTGGGGTTGGTCTCTAAGAATCTAATAGTGTTTTAGATTTCTGAACTTTATCTAGGGTTGATAAAGAGAGGCTTGTAATATCTTGTAAGAATATTAATTTGTAATATCCATTTTAGTGTTGAGTGGAAGAACTGTATGTAGCTTCATAGTGTTTAAAGTGAACCAGTATAAAATTGTGGCTGATCTTTATTCTAATCTCTTCATCTCTTTATTGCTTTGATTTGTGAATGAAATTATTTGCATAGAAAGATTTCAATTGTCTATTGATATTCTTGACAGAGGAATTTGATTGAATATAAGATTCTTGGTTTCAAAACAATTTTTAAAGTGATAAAGATCCTGGGGAAACTCTGATTTGAAAATTTTTAATTACCAAAGTTCAACCAATTCACCCCCCTCTTGGTTGTATTAAAGTATTCCTATCATTTTCAATTGGCATCAAGAGCTGGTTCTTGAAAGTTGCTCAAGATTACTTTTACTTTTCAAAAAGAAATATGAATACTTCACAAGTAACCTTTAAGGATGGTGCATCTTTAAACAGACCTCCTATGTTTGAAGGGGAACATTTCAGTTTTTGGAAAAATAGAATGAAGATCTTTATTCAATCAAATGACCCAAGAGCATGAAATGCAATAGTAAATGGTCCTTTTATTCCAAAGAAAATTGTTGCAAATGAATTGATTCCCAAAGAATGGGATGAGATGACTGAGGCTGAACAAAAGGCTGCACAATATGATTTTAAAGCTAAAAATATGATCACCTCTGCACTTTCATCTGATGAATTTTTCAAGACTGTGAGATGTAACAGTGCAAAAGAAATGTGGGAGATGCTTGAAATTACTCATGAAGGAACTGAGGAAGTTAGAAGATCAAGGAAGCATGCTTTGATTCATGAGTATGAAATGTTCAAGATGAACACCAATGAGAGCATTTCTCAATTGCAGACCAGATTTACTCACATTATGAATCATCTTTTAGGTCTAGGAAAGGTCTTTGACACTGAAGAATTGAACATCAAAATATTGAAGTGTTTGATAAGACCTTGGCAACCAAAGGTTACAGCAATCAAGGAGTCCAAGGATCTATCAACAAATTTCTGAAAAAGAATAAGAACAAAAAGTTCAACAAAGGTAGCAAGAACAACAACAGCAACAACAACCTCAACAAGAAGATTGACAACAATTTCACATGTTTTGAGTGTGGCAAGCCAGGCCATATCAAATCTGAGTGCTCAATCTACTTGAGGAAACAACAAGGAGAAGGCAAGATGAAAAAGGAGGGGAAAGCTAAAAGAGCATACATAGCTTGGGAAGATAATGAGTCAACATCTTCAAATTCTTCCACAGAAAATGAAGAAGCTAACATGTGTCTCACTTCCACCATCAATGAAGATGCTGATGATTTACTAAGTGATGGAGATGAGGTAAATTCTGAACTTGATCAAGCTATTCATGCTTTTCAAGAAATGCATGAGGAAGCCCAAAAACTTGCAAAATCCAATAATAAGCTTAGAGGAAATCTTAGATGGCATATTGAAAAAATTACTGAATTGCAAAATGAGATTTGCAACTTGAAAGAAGAAAATGAAAAACTTGTTTCAAGTTACATATTGAATGGATGTGTGTGTGCTTCTTTCTCTAGCAATGTTGACAAGTATAAATTACTTCAAAAGGATTTTTATGAGTATAAACAAAGTCAAGGTGAAAAATATATGTTGCTTTTAGCCAAAAACAGTGATTTAATTGACCTCTTGAAAAAGTTTTACAAGGGAAAGTGCAACTTTGTTGAAATGTTAAGTGTGCAAAAATATGCTGGAGATACTTCTGATTTGGGGTATAAACATGGTTCAAAATTAGTTGCTAAAACAGTTTTTGTACCTCCAAAACAAAAGAATCAAAAGTGGCAAAAGAACTCAAGAGTCAATCTAAATTCTGGATTTGGAAAAACCTCAAAATCTGTCACTTGCAACTATTGTATGAAAAAGGGGCACACATCATTTAAATGCTATGCTAGGAGATTCTATGTGCCTAATGGTGATTGCATTTGGATTCCTAAAAGAAAG
>PYAF01000229.1:571664-587351 GCA_007407185.1 Glycine tomentella
CCTTCCCTTGAAATCTGATTTGAATTTTGCAGGTGTGTCTAAGAGCTAGAACATCAACTTGGTATCTTGACAGTGGATGCTCTAGACACATGACTGGAGACATGTCCCTACTTTCAAATTTGACTCTCAAAGAAGGAGGATATGTCACCTATGGAGATAATAATAAAGGAAAGATTATTGGAGAAGGTAACATTGGAGATAGCTTCAAAGCAAAGATCAAAAATGTGCTGTATGTGGATGGATTAAAGCACAATTTATTGAGCATTAGTCAGCTGTGTGATGAAGGTTTTAAAGTTAATTTCAACAAAGAATGCTGCATAATTTCTGATGATAAAAGTGGTGAGGTTCTGCATATAGGTAAAAGGAAAGGTAATATATATGTTCTTTCAATTGATCATGCACTCTTTCATAAATCTTCTTGTCTTATAAGCAAGGTTGATGAATCTTGGCTGTGGCATAGAAGAGCAAGTCACATAAACATGCATCACATGAATAAGCTCATTAGAAAAGATTTAGTAATTGGGTTACCCAAACTCAAGTTTGAAAAGGACAAACTTTGTGATGCTTGTCAAAAGGGGAAACAAACAAAGAACTCTTTTCAAAGTGAAAACATTGTTTCCACCTCTAGACCACTTGAACTTCTTCACATTGATTTGTTTGGTCCTTCTAGAACAATGAGTTTAGGTGGGAATTATTACGGACTTGTGATTGTGGATGATTACTCTAGATACACTTGGACTCTGTTTTTGAAATCCAAGAGTGATGCTTTCCTTGCTTTTAGAAAAATGGCCAAGCTTACTCAAAATGAGAAAGGTTGTAAAATTGTCTCTATAAGAAGTGATCATGGAGGGGAATTCAAAAATGAACATTTTGAAAAATTCTGTGAGGAAAATGGAATTAATCACAATTTTTCAGCTCCAAGAACACCCCAACAAAATGGTGTTGTGGAGAGGAAAAACAGATCTCTTGAGGAAGGAGCTAGAACACTTCTTAATGAGTCAAATTTGCCTAAGTATTTTTGGGCTGATGTTGTAAGCACTGTATGTTATACTTTGAATAGATTACTTAGATGGCCTATTTTAAAGAAAACCCCTTATGAGCTATACAAGGGGAGCAAGCCCAACATTTCTCATTTAAGAGTATTTGGCAGCAAGTGTTTTGTATTGAACAATGGGAAAGAATCACTTGGAAAATTTGATGCTAAGGCAGATGAAGCAATTTTCCTTGGATATTCATTAAATAGCATGGCTTATAGAGTATTCAATAAAAGAACCTATGTTGTGATATGACTTTTGTTTCTCAAATTGAACCTAAGAACATTGATCAAGTCTTGAATGATGAACATTGGATGCATGCCATGCATGATGAGCTCAATCAGTTTAAGAGGAATGAAGTTTGGGAACTTGTTCATAGACTTTCATCTATTAAACCCATTGACACAAAATGGGTTTTTAGAAATAAACTTGATGAAAGTAGAATCATAGTCAGAAATAAAGCTAGATTGGTGGCTAAAGGCTATAACCAAGAAGAAGGCATAGACTATGAAGAAACTTTTGCTCTAGTTGCAAGATTGGAAGCAATCAGGTTATTACTTGCATATGCATGTCTCATGAATTTCAAACTTTTTCAAATGGATGTTAAAAGTGCATTTTTGAATGGATACATTGAGGAGGATATATATGTTGAACAACTTCCTGGTTTTACTGATTTCAAACATCCAAACTATGTCTTTAAATTGAAAAAGACACTTTATGGTTTGAAACAAGCTCCTAGACAATGGTATGAAAGGTTAAGCAAATTTCTGCTTGAACAATCCTTTACAAGGGGCAATGTTGATAAAACCTTGTTTATCAAAAGGCATGAAAATGATTTCTTATTGGTTCAAATTTATGTGGATGATATAATTTTTGGTTCTACTAATCACTTGTTGTGTAAGGATTTTTCATCAGCTATGCAGAAAGAATTTGAGATGTCAATGATGGGTGAACTAACATTCTTCCTTGGACTTCAAATAAAGCAAATGAAGAATGGAATCTTTCTCAATCAATCCAAGTATTGCCTTGAAATCATCAAGAAATTTGAGATGGAGAAAAGCAAGGAAGCTGCAACTCCCATGGCTACATCAACATATCTTGATTCAGATGAAAGTGGAAAGAAAGTTGATGAGTCTAAGTTCAGAGGAATGATTGGATCCTTGCTCTACTAGACAGCTAGTAGACCTGATATAATGCTTAGTGTTTGCTTATGTGCAAGATATCAAGCAAATCCAAAAGAGTCTCATTTTACTGCTGTCAAAAGAATCCTCAAATATCTCAAAGCTACTCCTAGAGTTGGTCTTTGGTATCCTAAAGGTGCTTATATCAATATTATTCGGTATTCTGATTATGATTTTGCAGGTTGCAAATTAGATAGAAAAAACACAAGTGGCACTTGCCATCTTCTAGGAAGTTCATTGATCTCATGGCATTGCAAGAAACAATCTTGTGTGGCATTATCTACTGCTGAAGCTGAATACATCTCAGCTGGAAGTTGTTGTGCACAAAGCTTGTGGCTAAAACAACAAATGCAAGATTATGGAGTAGTAGAACTGAATGAAATTCCTCTGGTATGTGACAATACAAGTGCTATAAACATATCAAAGAATCCAATAATGCACTCAAGGACAAAGCATATTGAGATCAGACATCATTTCCTCAGGGATCAAGTTCAAAAAGGTAACATAAAGGTAGAATTCATTGACACCAATAACCAACTTGCTGATATTTTCATAAAACCACTATCAAGGGATAGATTTTATACACTTAGAAACATGCTAGGTATTCTTGATGAAAGTAACATAAACTAGCTTGTTCTATATGTGTTTTGTGTGATGAATTAAAGCCAAATGTCACAAGAATGTATGATTGCTTAGAACCTTGCATAAAAGCTGCTAAATGCTTTGTATCTGATAAATTGACTATAATAATCGATTACACCATGAGTTAATCGATTAAAATCATTAAAAATCACATTCAGTATGAAAATTGTGCACATGTAATCGATTACATATATATGGTAATCGATTATTCTTCACATTTCCAGAATTCAACTTTCTCTGGAATAATCGATTACACATCGAAATAATTGATTACAATGATCAAAATTCACCAAATGAATGCATGTCTCACTAGAATAATCGATTACTAAAGACTTGTAATCGATTACCCTAAACATTAGAAGTGATAGTCTCCCTGGAATAATCGATTACCACTCGGGATAATCGATTACTTATGCTCAGTTACCTGTATAATTCATAAAATTTATCATATAATCGATTACTTAATAATATAATCGATTAATGGTTGTCTTCAACCTCTGACCAAGAATAAAATAATCGATTACTTAAATGAAATAATCGATTACTGTGGTTTTTCAGTGGCTCATTTGCTCTGGAATAATCGATTACTTAACGAAATAATCGATTATTCATGTTGTTAAACGTAATCTGACAGGTTTTTATGGGAAATTTAACTGCCCAATACGTTTTAAAACGAACCCAATGTCATTAAACTGTCACCAACAGCTATATTTTTGAAATTATGGACGTTTTGGGGTCTCATTTGTGCCTATAAATAGTGGATTACTAACTTAAATGTCCTTGCAGCTTATCTACTTCTTTCTCTCTGAATTTTCTGTATTTTATGAGTCTTGATAGTGTCCAAACCTTCAATCTTAATCATGTCTAACCCAACCCCTAAGAGAGTGAGGACATCCAAAAGAAAAGTTGGGGAATCTTCTTCAAATCCCCAGAGGCTGACAAGATGAACTATCTTCAGTTCAATGCCACCAAGTCTGTTGCTTATCCCAAGTATCTTGAACTTGATTGGTTCATTAGGGAGGGATTCCAGTTTCCTGCCTTCCTTGAAGTCCAAGGACTGAGAAGTTTCTTAGAAATGAAGGATACTTTTTACCCTGATTTAGTTAAAGTCTTTTATACTTGCTTGAAAGGGTCAATGCAAGGGGACATGAAGTCCAAAGTAAAGGGTGTTGAGATGATAATAACTCCAGACATTTGGGAAACTGTGGCTGGGGTGGTTTGTGAGGGTGCTAGAAGGTTTGATGAGGAATCTGAGGGGTATAGTAAGATGGACACCTATAGAGAGATGCTTCATGATCCTCACATGAGGCTGAGGAATAGGCTGGGTACAGGACCTATGACTGCTGAGGATAGACTCCTACATTACGTAATTACTTACGTCATAACTCCTAGGGCTACAAACCATGCCCAAGCAACTGATGAAGACCTCCAATTGGTCTATGGGCTGAAGAACAATATACCCATGAATTGGGTGCTTATCTTTGAGGAAATCATGCTCAAATCCAAGAGGCTAGTGAACTACCCATTCCCTATCCTGTCTTTGTCTCTAGACTGATTGATCACTTCAACATTAATGTTGAAAATGAAGTGGTTGACAATACAAATTCCTCCAGCAGTTTGATCAAGGAGAAGCATCTTACTAAGATGAGGATGAGGAAGACACCAAATGGCTGGGTGATGGCAAATCAACAAGCTGCTGCTGCTGATGTGGAACAAGTGGTGGCTGATTTAGAAGAGGAAGAGCATCAACAACATCCACAGCCTGTTTATTCTGAGTTTGAATCATTGATGATTCAAAAGATGGACAACATGCTCAAGCTTCAAGAGGATTTCAAGGCTGAGACTCATGCAGATTTGGAAGAAATTAGGGAAACGCTTGATTCAATTGAGGCCAATATGAATGATAATGCCTCAGTTGAATTTTAGGATTGTTTAGATCTTTTTTATGCTTTCTTTTTATGTGTTTTATTAGCTTGTTTAAGTTTGTTTTAAATTGTCTATGTACTACCTCCTAATGACTCAATCTAAATGGTATTTGCATTTTCTGTTCAATCTACGGGGTGGAGTGCAGATGATATTGACAACCTGTTGTCTCAGGTTGATTATACTCCGACTGGTTGTGGGGATTGGCCAGCACATGCAGAATATGCCACCCCACCTCCTAAGTATCCCCGCCCAGCATCGCAGGATTATGGGACTGCATACCCACCTGCATATGTAGACCCTTCTCAGGCAGCCCCTCCTCAGGCAAGCCTTGCTTAGGCAGGATCTTCTCAGCTCCGTGGTAGACGGAGGTTGCCCAATCGTCAAGTGCTTCATCAGCAGTGGCCACCTGAGTCATAGTTTTTATTTGTGTATTTATGTTAGTGTTTATTTATTTTTTTTTGTTTGTAGTGGACTTTATTTGTGATTCAGACGTTTATAACACTAATTTCGTTTAATGGTTATATTTCTTGTCTTAACATATCACGACCAGTGACGTACAACATTTTTATGCACAACCTGCACCAATTTGCGTTTGTTAACTTGTTTAGCTTATTATGGCAAAATAATAATCCGATCCGTGCAATATCCATCTATTATCGCTTGCCAACTACTACATTTTGTAGCTTCAAATAAATTGTTCTCACGTTTTATTCTTCCAAATCAAGATCTCACCGTTTTGCAGCTTGATGTTCCAATTCCAACTTCTACTTTTTTCTTTACGTACTTGCCAAATATTTTGCCCCAGCCAAAATGAATTGCATGTTTTTTCTATGAACTTCCAAATGAACTCAAATCTTCATTTTCCCCCACCTTGTTTTTTCTATATAAGTACGAATATTCTTGTATCAATAAGGACAAACTATTTTTTTTATACTAGAAATGGATTGAAATTTTGAGATGTCACAAGATGCAACAGAAATAAAGGGAGATATAAGGTCCAATTGGTCTAGTGGTTGGAGAAGAGTGAAGATAGAAGAAAGGAGAAGAGTGGTTGTGAATCATGCAAAAACCTCTTCACGTCTTCAGTTAAGAACCCCAAATAAGACATGATTGGAGACGACCAAATCAGGCGACACTAAACACGCTCAAATAGAGCGTGACTGAACACACCCAACAAATGGGGTGTGACTGAACACGCCCAATTTAGGCATGATAGAAAGGGGTGTCACGCCAACATTTGGGCGTCATTGACCCCTATATAAGGCAAACAGTCCCACACAACTTACTTTGACCACTCTCTCAATCTGAATACTATGGCATTCTTAGGAGAAACAAGCAGTCAGACCTTTGCTAACTCAAAATTAGCCTTCATTTTTCCAAATGGATCGATGAAACACAACGAAACAGGTGTTTATTTTGAATGTCCTTCTCCAATACCAATGCGGCTTCCCAATCAGTGTTCTTTTCAAACACTGAAGAGTAGGATGTGCGACACCCTTATGCTAAGTAGTGACCATTTTGTTGATGAAATCTACTACAGACAGTCATCCCTACATCCAGGTCAGCAATATTTTTTTCATTCTCTTCTGTTGATTCAAGAGGAAGTATGAAAGGATGGACAAGGAATCAAGCTTTGGAGTTTTGTGCTTTCAACCTGCATCATAGCAAAGTACCTTGGAAGCTTGAAGATCAATTGATTCATGTAAAAGGGAATATGTGTTATCTGATAATCCAATGTGCATATCATGCATAATCATTCATTTAGGATTGTTAGAATGAGGGCCAATTCAAAAGAATTTAACAAATAAGGCAAATTAAAATCAAGTTTTTGGAAAATGAAGTTTTCCTGCTTTAATCGATTATAGATATGTTGGCATCGATTATTTTGTTCTTCGTGCCTTCTGGAAAACAAACCAAGAACAATGTAATTGATTACATATCGAATTAATCGATTACCTAGGCTAAAACTGAAAAATCATACTGTGTATCTTAATCGATTACAGAAGTTCGTAATCGATTACATATCATGCCTATGACTAACATTTTTTGCTGATTTAATCGATTACATATCATTTTAATCGATTACATAGTTCATTTGAAAATATTGGTCTGTCTATCTTAATCGATTACCAAATTCCGTAATCGATTACACTGTACATTTAGAAAAACATGAGTGTCTGGTTTAATCGATTACATGATGGAATAATCGATTACAATGTTCGTAGATCAAACCCAGAACATATCAGAAGCACTTTAATCGATTACATTCTTGAATTAATCGATTACATATGCAAAATAATCGATTACAGGAGCGTGTTTAATCGATTATTTTCAGTTAGAAAGCTGTTATAAATAGATCGTATTGCCCTGTGATTTTAAGAATTGAGTAATTCGTATTCTGGGCAATCACAAACATTCATGAGCTTTCTTTAGTGATTTTTCTGAGATTAAAAACATCTTGGCTTCACAAAAATTCATATGGGTTGTTGAATTTGAAAAGTGAAGCATATTGAGTTTCAAAGAGTAAGGAAAGGAATGCTTTGAATCTGTCATTCTTTCTTTCAACCTGGTGAATCATTCATATGCATTGTGTTAATTGGATTATCAGGTGAATTCGTTCCTTATTCTTTGTGGTTGTAAATCTGTTTTTGATTTCTGTAAAGATTGGCTTATTGTAAATGGGTTTCTTGCATGATGACTAGAGATAGTGTTTCTCTAGGGGTTGCTGAGTAGTGTTCTCAGTGGGGTTGGTCTCTAAGAATCTAATAGTGTTTTAGATTTCTGAACTTTATCTAGGGTTGATAAAGAGAGACTTGTAATATCTTGTAAGAACATTAATTTGCAATATCCATTTTAGTGTTGAGTGGAAGAACTGTATGTAGCTTCATAGTGTTTAAAGTGAACAAGTATAAAATTGTGGCTGATCTTAATTCTAATCTCTTCATCTATTTATTGCTTTGGTTTGTGAATCAAATTATTTGCACAGAAAGATTTCAATTGTCTATTGATATTCTTGACAGAGGAATTTGATTGAATATAAGATTCTTGGTTTCAAAACAATTTTTAAAGTGATAAAGATCCTATGGAAACTCTGATTTGAAAATTTTTAATTACCAAGGTTCAACCAATTCACCCTCCCTCTTGGTTGTATTGAAGTATTCCTATCATTTTCATCTTCAACTCACCAATGATAATGATGTTTGCATAATCCAACTACTGGAAATGTTTTTCTCCAATACACATCTTAGTTGTTTTTAGCAAACCCGTAGCCGAACTGGAAGAAGATATGTACGCTACACAACATATGTGAAACTTCTAATTAGTGTTGTTATTTTCTTATTTCAATATGTGTAGTTATTTCAATTGTTGTTATTATTTCAAGTGATGGCGTAATTGTATTTTTCCTGTTAAAAACAATTTTTTATGCGAATTCATGAAGATGATGAAAGGCTAAACATATTATGAAACAATATGTAATTCCTTAAAATGAAATACATTTTCATACAACTAATATTACAAACATGACAATAAAATCAGGAAACAGCACGACAATCAGGACAAGCTCTTTGATTATGTCCAACGACCTTGCAAATTCCGCATCTGGGGCGTCTTTGACTAGTTTCGACTTTGTCCATCTCGTTACATATTCTGGTGGCCTTTGGACGACCCTTTCCATACAACATTTCCCTGTTGGGTATGATAACTGGACCGTCACTCGGTGGAATAGTACCTTCATTACCAATTGGCTGCCATGGGACTGAGTAAGCCTGTATCAAATTACTTACGAGGAAGACATCATCCACATACTGAAAAGGATTCTGATGAACATGTAAAGTAGCAGCTGCGGCGTGACTACATGGGTATTTGAAGGCCTTAAACTTGCCACATTGACAAAAACGCTCTCCAAAATTCACTGAATATGACCTTTCGCAGCCCTCCCCCACCTCAAATTGTGTTTGATCAAGATTATATGTGCGTACGTGGTGGTCTATAGCAACAGACTGGTTATGCCTCATAGCATCAACCACATTTTTGCAATGCCGCATTGAATGCTCAACTTGTGAAATAGCCGCCTGACCCCTCGTTACAAAATATTCAACCAATTTGTTGTACGTGTGCTTCACCAGAGGAGCGATAGGCATGTTTCTTGCTCCCTTCAACACCCTGTTGACTGATTCAGACAAATTTGTTGTCATATGGCCAAGTCTCCTCCCTTCTAAGTCATATGCACGTGTCCACTTTTCCTTGGGGATGCTATCAATCCATTCTACAACCTTAGGACTGCTATCACGAAATCGTGCTAACGCCACCTCAAAATCAATCATACAGGGAGTATAACCTGCAAAACAATCATACCATTAACACTAATTGAGTTACGGATATATCCATTTAATATATTCAAAATACTTGTTAACCATACCTAAATTCATCAGCGTCTTCTTCAAGCGTTGATTTCTGAACTTTTGATTTAAATTACTGGCAATATAACGAAGGCAAAACACGTGAAGAGCATAAGGTGGTTGCCAACCAGGATGATTCACCACAGCAGATAGTATGCTTCGATGCCTATCTGAAATGAGACATGTTTTGCCTTTGCGTAACGTGGAAACGAATGTTAGCAAGAAAATATGCCCAGGCTTCCAAGGTCTACCCCTCAACTATGGCAAATGCCGGTGGCAGACATTCATTATTGTCATCCTGAGTCGTGGCAATCAACAATTTCCCTGTATACTTCCCATACAAATGAGTGTCATCAATCCGAATCATTGGTTTGCAAAAATTACTTTCCAAAAGTCCAGAACATGCGATGAAACACACGCTTTCCCCGTACCAATCGATTTGCCATAAAATAATCATTGGTTTGAATATCATAAAAAGAACCTAGTGAAAAACGAAGCATGTAGCCACACCACCTGGGCAAAAATGCATATGATTCTTCCCAATTCTTGTAAATCATTGCCATTACTTTCTGCTTCGCAAACCAGGCCTTACGATATGAAACTCTAAATCCAAATGAATGGGTGATCCTTTCCCGAACCAATGCAATCGACACAGACGGTTCCTCCTTAATCATTCCTAACAATACAAATGAAACATTCACATTAAAATTAACAACCTTAAAGAAACATTATTGAACACATATAGAGAAAATTTAAAAAATATGTACCGACTACAAGTGAAGCAATAACATCATAATCAAGCTATCTATGACCCTGTGAAATATGGTCATTCAGGCAATTGTGTTTGCCACCCCATCTTGAAACAATCCACTTCTCACCGAACGCTGGTTTAATTACCCTAACCTTCCATGGGCAACCCTTGTTATGAGCAATATATCTCATGCTAAACTTGTTAGGCTTGCTCTCAACCACATATGCTTCTTGATGCTCCTTTGTGAGGTTCCGCTGACATGCGATTTGTGCATCCTTTTTGGAGGCAAATTCTTGTTTAACAAACAACGCATCCCCTAATTGCCATTGACCTTGCACTGAACCCGAACCGGAACCGGTAAAAAATTCTTCTTCGCTTGGATGACTCCAATCAATATATGTGTAATGAGGAATTCCATCCCAAAAAGGAGTGACCTCAGCACCTTCAAATACAAAATTAGTTGAATAAATATAAGATGCACACTAAAATACTATAACATACAAATATACAAATTTTAGATCACTTCATCATTCATTTTAGTCATATTACATACCTTCAACAGGTTGTTCTGATTGTGTACATCCTACGTTCGGATGATGATGGATTTCAGATGACCCCACATCAGTGTCTGCTTGGAATCCAGTCGCATCCACACCAACATTGTCATCATTATCCGACACACTAGCATCCTCTTCAAGAAGACGATCTTCCATTGCAATGTTTTCATCATCGTCATCCTCTTCATCGTCATCAATAACCCAGGTAGGGTCATGTGAATCTTCCTCAGACACGTTTACAAATGGAGCAGCATATGACGATGTATGCTTACTAAAATTTAAAGGAACTGACCTGATGGGTAAAACATCATCTGCTACAGTAAAGTCCACGTACAACTCTATAAAATATTTCGTTGGCAGCTTAAAAAATTCTTCCATTAGCAATTCTATGTCTTCATCATCCACAAGTTGAAAACCCATGTACTGTTCTCGTTGTCATAATCTTCCCGTAACCAAAGTGATACATTGGTTGTCTTGCAGACCTAATTTTTGGCGTATCTTCTGATGTAATTCACCCATTGTCGAGCTCCGCTTAATACGTGTCTGCCTTTTCTCCCCTTCAAAAACAACACCCTGTCGCCCTTCAAATTTCTTTCCATTAAAAAATAACACAACACGGACAAACTCCTCACCACCTGAACTCATTTCTTCCACTCAACAAAAACAATAACTTCTTGGCAGAGCTTCGCTATAGACATAAATTTCAAAAAATTATGTTAGAATATGTTGTTACCATTACTCATAAACCATAGACCCTAACCCTTAGACCCATAAACCTTAAACCATAAACCCTTGAACCCTAAAACACTAAACCCTAAATCGTAACCCGTAAACCTTATGCCCTACACCCTACACACTCAACACTGAAGCCTAACTTTTAAACCCTACGCCCTCCACCCTAGACCCTCAACACTGAACCCTAAACCTAAACCCCTCACCCTAAACCATAAACTAAACTAAACCCTAACCTATTAGCATGCAATTGTTAACTGCAGTTGGCAAACAAATATCATGCACAAATGACTTTTGAAAATCCACCATGTCATTCACAACCAACAGATTCAATGGAAGGGACACACTCACCTGCTAGGACATTTGATGTATCACCTCCACCTTCAATGGAAGGGGTGCACTCACCATGTACATCACAACCAACAAAATCAGATGCAGGATGAAACACTTATTAGGCTTATATTGGTGATGACAGGAGGAATTTACATGCACATTGAAACAATTGACCAAAAAAGCATCGGCACAAGGTAAACCTCCACCAAGTGAGTTAAATGTGTGCTGTGGTGTAGCTAGATCTAAGAAAGGAAAAGTTTCTGGGTTTGGAATGGAATCTAAGGTAATGGCAACAAGTGAACCAGAGTGACTCAACACCGAACCCGTAGACCTTCAACACTGAACCCTAACCCTTAACCGCTGACCCTAAACCATAAACTAAAATGAACCCTGCACCCTAAACCCTAAGTCCCAAAACCCTAAAAACTACCCTACACCATAAGACCTTAAACCTTAAACCATAAACCCCTAAACCCTAACACCTTAAACCCTAACCCTTAGACCCTTAAACCTTAAACCATAAACTCATAAACCCTAACACCTTCAACCCTAAACCCTAGACTCTAAAACCTTACACCTTAAACCACAAACCCCTAAACCCTAACACCTTAAACCCTAAACCTAAACCCTAGACCCTAAAACCTTAAACCTTAAACCATAAACCCCTAAACCCTAACACCTTACACCCTAACCCTTAAACCCTTAAACCTTAAACTATAAACCCCTAAACACTAAACACCTTAAACCCTAAACACCAGACCCTAAAACCTTAAACCTTAAACCATAAACCCCTACACCCTCACACCTTAAACCATAACGCTTAGACCCTAAAACCTTAACCCTTAAACCATAAACCCTACTGGGCGTGACCAGTCATGCCCAATCCTGGGCGTGATCTACTGCCCCAGATTGGTAATTTGTTTGCAAACAGCTCCAAATTGGTAATTTTTTTAATTAAAATTGTATTATTTAGGTTCTTTTGCCGCTCCAAAATCTTTAATTTATTTGAGTCTAGTTTAATGGTAACGCTATAGATTCTTGAAATCGAAGTCAAACTGTTTAGGATCTATAATTAGTAAACTTCTCAAGTGCATATTGACTATTGAACACCTCCCCCCCTTTTCCTCATTTTACAAGGGTTTTTTAGGTGTTGGGGGGAGTTGTCCATCTACACAAGTATATGTGATAGCCATGTATTATGATCAGTCAAGGCATCAAAAGTAATGATAGAAAGTTACAAACAATGTTAAGATATTTTATTCAGGAAAATAACCTGATAGCTAGATTTGGTAAAGAATGATCATTTCCAGCTTCAATACATGAAATCGGCAATGACGACAATGATCCATTTTTCGTAAACTCCTCAAGAACAATAGTTATGGTATCTATAAATATCACAATATATGGAGCATGTGTAGGGGCAACATGCTGGAGAACAAACTTAAGAACTATTAATAAAAGCATAACCGAAAAAATAAGTAACAGTGGAAATGCCCAAAACAGAGGCATGAAAACATATACAATATGTTAGAAATATAATATAAAATCATTCATGTTTTCACCTAACAGCTTAAGCTTTTAGGACAATTGATTCATTACATGGTATCAAAGTCTCTATGATCAAGTAGTCTAGAGTACAATCCTTGTTACCCCCATTCTTTTAATAAACAAATCATCACAAAGGTAGGTGTCTTGTGTATTTTCCATGCTTCAAGCTCAAAGGGCTCTAGCGTGAGAGTGTGCCAGAAATATAATATAAAACCATTCATGTATGTACACCTAACGTATTAAGAAATTAGGATAGTTTGTTTACAACACAATAGACATTGAAAAAAATGTTAAATAATTTGATGGATGACATCGTAGTTCAAACCTTTATCTGAACACACAGAAGATAATCCGAATTGACGTCAGCAGCAAAAGAATGAAGGTCTAATGGCTGTATTATTTCAGGTTTCCTTCTCCACCTTCTTCCTGGTGTATTATATAGGCATCCTAATGCACAACAAACATAAAATCTATCTTGTTCCAGTGAAACACCTCGAAAAGATAAAAGTCATCAAATTTTTTATAACTTCACTAAAATAAATATAAAAAAACAAAAGTCCTAAAATTTTTTATGACTTTTTAAGTCAAAGTCGTTGGAATTTTATGACTTATTTCTATTTAGAAATTAATTCAAAAATCACCCACTTAATAAATTTTAAATAAAATTGTCCCATTTTGATTAAAGGGCCGTAAAATAGAGTGAATCATAATCTCAACATTTTTCACCATTACACTAAATCATTGTCTTTTCATTTATTATATTCTTGCATTTTAAAATAGAAAACCCAAGAAATTGTACATCTTGAATAATTTTCTTTGTTAAAAAATAATATCATATGCGCATCATTAATATGTTTTTTTTTTTCACGTACAATATTCCGATCCATTAATGTTTTTTTATATACAAGAATCTAGCTAGATAGTTGTTGCCATCCCAATCATTGGAATAACACCAAAACAATTACCAGTAAAGAACATGGAAAAAGATGAAAATAGGGTAATTTTTTTAAAATTTATTAAATGGGAGTAAAATTTTAATTAATATCTAAAAAAGATAAATTGTAGGATAATCTATGATTTCCAATTGAAAGTCATAAATTGTACTACAACTTTTTTTTATTGAAATCGTAAAAAACTTTACGATTCAATTTTTTTTCCAACACAACTTTAAAGGCATATGAGTTTTTTTTAAAAGTCATTTATTTTAATTATTTAATTAATGTATGTTTTGTTTTTTAGTTTTATTTAATATTTCTATATTTTTTGTATATTTTATTTAATTTATTTTCTATATTTAATATTTTTATATTTTTATATCGTTTATTTGATTATTTTTTGTGTGTGTAAATTACTATTCTGCATGCTGCATAATTTCTGTACGATGTTGTTTTCATCCATACTACTGAGGAAATGATTAAGATATGGTTTTGTAATCAATTATTTGTAATGAATAATGTGCAGATTAGAGAATCCAAATCTGTAGTTTGGGTTGGCATGCTTACTTTATTAAGAATCTCTTGTTGCCACTAAACTTGGAGATATAATTATGTTTATGGCCTCTTTGGTGTTCAGCCCATCGTTTTGTTTTTACACATTTCTCTTGTATCTAGGTTTTTTCTTGGACAATATCTTGTCCTCACTCTAGTTGTATTTCCCTCTTCTCTGTTATGAAATTTCTTTCTTCCATAAAATAATCCATACCAATACATAGTTTGTTCTTACTTCTATAAGACTAGAAATAGCTTTTAGTGAACCAAGGCGTGCAAGAATGCAGTTCAATTCACTTGCTGTTCTTGCTGTTGGTAGTGAAACATGGAGAATCTTTTAGTTAGAATGTAAACATGTTAGTGCATTTGGATGAGGTTGTGGAACGGGTTTGTTGTATGTTCTGCTTTGATTCAGTGTTCAACAGTATAGACAACATCTGAATCTTTATGTTTGAGTTACGTATAATCATTATGGGCAGACCCTCCTCTAAGTATTTAAAGCAAATGTATAACTTTCCATGGTGAGAGCTTTTGCTACCCTACGGGAAAGGTATGTATCTTCGAAATAAGTCTTTGAAATCTGTGTTATATTGGAAAAATGTTGACTATATATGCTACAGGTATGCGGTCTCGATTGAGGAGGAGAAAAAGATTTATGAGGAGCTCCTTTCCACAATTTTGTTTGAGTTACATATAATCATTATGGGCAGACCCTCCTCTAAGTATTTAAAGCAAATGTATAACTAGGACTTGAACTCATAATAACTTACTAAGTCGGAATAATTTTACATCAGGTAATCCAAGTGTTTAGTAATATTTGAATTATGAATTTTAAATAATTTTCTTGTAATTGAATTTCTTCTATATTTTGTTTTAAAAAAATCGCTTCAATTGACACGGTTGAAAAGAGAGAGGTAATTCATTCTAAACAAATTTTAGATTTTCAACTTATTCTATTGTACTGCACAATATGCTTTATTTTAAAACTGTCAACTTTATTCTTCCTTCTGATCATAACTCTAGCCACATTGAGATCCAAAATTTTAAACTTCCCACACGCTTATTGGAAGATTTTAGTGCTTCTTGCTTTCATTCA